>JAPDNY010000009.1:70429735-70527235 GCA_029375565.1 Gekko gecko
GATTTCAGCATGAGATGCATGCGGCATTGCGTTTTGTTAGGGATGCTGGGAGACCGTCCTTTGCGAGGCCAATGGGCTGCTAATAAGCCAGGATGATTGGCTGATGTTGCATCGATAGCGGCTAATGACAGGAAATGGACTCCATTTAGCTGGGAATCTCTCTCCAGCTTTAGCAAGGGCAATAATCATTTGAGCTTGTAAGAAGGAACTCCCAGGGAAAAGGAGGGGAAAGAGAGAGAATTTGGTGAGAGTTTGGAACGTCTAGGATAGAGAGTATGGAGTTTGGTGAGGGGCTCTGTGGTAGAGCCTCTGCTCAGCATGCTGAAGGTCCCAGGTTCAATCCCTGGTAAGTCCGGGGGCTTAAGTCCACGGACACCAGTGCCCTGTCAGCATTGCACACAGTACTGTAAATTCGTTTTTTTTAAAAAAAATCTGGAAATAACATAGTAACATCTCCTGGGGACATCCTCTGCCCCCGCTCCCAGTGCCCTGGGAAAATAGTGTGTAGTGCTGTTTTACTTCCAGTAAACACCCGGAAATGACACAGGGTAGCTCTAGGAATTGCCAAACTCTATGGTTTGGTGTAGTGGTTAAGTGCGCAGACTCTGATCTGGGAGAACCGGGTTTGATTCCCCACTCCTCCACTTGCACCTGCTGGATGACCTTGGGCAAGACGTAGTTCTGATAAGAGCTGTTCTTGAAAAAAGAGCAGTTTCTGTCAAGAGCTCTCTCAGCCCCACCTACCTCACAGGGTGTCTGTTGTGGGGAGGGGAAGGGAAAGGAGTTTTGTCAGCCGCTCTGAGACACCTTTGGGTAGTGAAGGGCGGGGTATAAATCCAATCTCTACTCTTCTCCTTCTTATTCTTCTCTCAGGCGTTGCATTAGAGCTGCTGTTTCTGCTCTTGTTAGTAGGCTTGCCAACTGTAGGTTGGGAAATTCCAGGAGATTTAGGAGTGGAGTCAGGAGGAGATAAGGTTTGGGTAGGAAGGGACGTCAGTGGGGTACAATGCTATAGCATCCACCCTTCAAAGCAGCCATTTTCTCCAGGGGAACTGATTTCTGTAAGTCTGGAGATCCGCTATAATTCGGGGGGATCTCCAGGCCTCGTCTGGAGGATGGCAACCAGCGTTCCCTCTATGCTTTGGAGTCTTGTGAGCAAAAATTCTACTTTGTGAGCTACTGGCATTAAAGTTGTGAGCGAGTGATTGGGCCGCTGCATACATCCGTCTGCTCTGGAGCCATCCTTCCTGAACGAAGACAAAAATGTGTGAGCTGGAGGCTAAAAAACTCTGAGCTAGCTCACACTAACTCAGCTTAGAGGGAACACTGGTGGCAACCCCACTCGTCCAGGGTGGTGACCGAAGGGGTTAAATTGGGATGCTGCAAGAACTAAACAGTTGCTAGATAGCTGGCTCCGTTCGCTGCTTCTCTTGTTTCGACACCACGTTGCCAACGCATCTATTTTTTTTTTTGCAATCTTACGGTCCAGAAACCTGTTTTTGATTAAAATGGATGAAAGCAGAGGTCTGCGGGAGGGTGACTTCTGAAGTCAATAGCGAACGCCACATTTGGAAACATAAAACACCCAGTCTGCCCGGGCTATAGGTCATTAACGATGAAATTCTTTTACAAGCCTCAGATAGGATGTATTATTCATCAGCTCTGAAATATCCCAGCGGGAGATGCCGTGTCATCAGATCTTGAGCGGATGTAATTCTGTTGACAATAGAACACGCGAGCGGGGAGAGAGAGAGGCCAAGGTTACTCTCGGCTCGCAAAAACCGCTCTCCGCTAATGCTAATAATTGAAGAAAGTCGTTGCCATTGGAAAAAAAAGAGTCCCTGGTATGGCAAGCGTACGGATTTGGCCACAATGCTCATGAAGGTCAAAAGGTACCGGAGCGCATCTTCATGTTTGAATAAATACAGGCAGGAATATATTAAAAAAAGGAATTTGCAAGGCGAGAGCGGGTAAGTGAATAATCCAATTGGCGACGTCTACGCGCGCCTCCGCATGTTGGAATCTGAACGAAAAAGTGCTGATTTTTCTATTTTTAGAGCGGTTTTTCCAAGGCTTCTTTATCTCTTGCCACATACGGGACACTATAATAGTAAATTGACTCTCGAGCGGACAATTGGCGGGGAAAGGAAGAGCAAAGTCCGCTCGGGTGCCTTGAAAAGCAGGTCGGTCGGCGGAAATCGGCAGGCGAAACTGCTCGCAAGTCACGATGGCTTGCAAGTCACGATGGTTAATGTCTGCTTATCCAGCTGCCCTTGGAAGAAGAGGGGCTGATGAAAAAAAAAATGGCAATTCAAGTTGATGTTGTATAGGAGGGGACATGGCTCAGTGGTCGAACATCAGCTTGGCATGCAGGAGGTCCCAGGTTCAATCCCTGGCACAGGATCATAGAATGTTAGAGTTGGAAGGGACCTTGCAGGTCATCTAGTCCACCGCCTCCCAAGGCAGTCTGTCCCACGGCTCAACAACTCTTACAGTCAGGAAGTTTCTCCTGATAGCTAGCCAGTAATGACTCCCTTGTAATTTCCACCCATTAGATCTAGTCATGCAATCCGGAGCAAGAGAGAATAGATCTGCTCCATCTTTTACACGACAGCCCTTCAGATACTTGAAGACTGCAATCATGCCCCCTCTAAGTCTTCTCTTTCCCAGGCTAAACATACCCAACTCTTTCAGCCTTTCTTCATCAGACTTGGATTCCAACCCTCTCACCATCCTGGTTGCCCTCTTCTGGGCACGCTCGAGCTTGTCAACATCCTTCCTAAAGTGTGGTGCCCAAAACTGGACACAGGACTCCAGTTGAGGAGATGGGGCAGAAAGAAAAAGAGAAAGCTCAGAATGCCAGGAAATGCTGGGCTCATGACAAGGGAAGAAAAACTATCATAGAATCACAGAATGTTAGAGTTGGAAGGGACCTTGCAGGTCATCTAGTCCAACCCCCTGCACTCTGCGGGAGCAGAGCCGAAAGAGAGCCCTACAGCACACCCAAAAGATGGTCGTCCAGCCTCCGCTTGAAAATGTCCAGCGAAGGAGCATCCACCACCTCCCGAGGCAGTCTGTTCCACTGCTCAACCACTCTTACAGACAGGAAGTTTCTCCTGATATTTAGCCGGTCATCAACTCCCTTGTAATTCCCACCCATTAGATCTAGCCTTGCAATCTGGAACGAGAGAGAAGAGATCTGCTTCATCTTCTACATGACAGCCCTTCAGATATTCAAAGACTGCAATCGGGTCCCCTCTAAGCCTTCTCTTTCCCAGGCTAAACTTACCCAACTCTTTCAGCCTTTCCTCGTAAGACTTGGATTCCAGCCCTCCAGTTAAGAGAACCAGGTGGTAGGAGATGTGAAAACCAACCAAACCCGATCTCATCAGGCCCTCGGAAGAAGAAGAGTCGGCAATACTGGGGGAGCTAGTTGGAATACCATCTGGAACTGTACTGGTTGTAGGGATTGGAAGACCTTTGGACCCTATCTTGGTTTAATAATCAACTGTAGTCGGGCACCGATATTGTACATTGGAATGGATGGAGTATTTAATTGGGTTTAAGTGTTTTAGCATGGCATACGCCTCTTGTTAGCCACCCTGAGCCTATGGGGAGGGTGGGATATAAATATGAAAAATAGATAAATAAGTAAATAAAATAGATCTCGGAAACTGAGCAGGGCCTTGGTTAGCCCTTGGATTGAAGAACACCAAAGAAGTCTAGGGTGGCTATGAGTAGGCAGTGGCAAACCACCTCTGTTTGTCTGTTTGGTGCAGTGGTTAAGTGCGCGGACTCTAATCTGGGAGAACCGGGTTGAATTCCCCCACTCCTCCACTTGCACCTGCTGGATGGCCTTGGCCAAGCCATAGTTCTGACAAGAGCTGTCCTTGAAAAAGAGAAGTTTCTGTCAGAGCTCTCTCAGTCCCACCTACCTCACAGGGTGTCTGTTGTTGTGGGGAGGGGAAGGGAAAGGAGATTGTAAGCCGCTTGGTGATTCCGAGTAAGGGGCAGGGTATAAATCCAATCTCTCCTCCTCCTCCTCCTCCTCCTCCTCCTCCTTTTCTTTTTGGAAACCCTATGGGGTTGCCATAAATCAGCTGCAGCGTGTTGGTGGGAGACCTGACAAGCCTATCAAGAACTCGTGGGCACTCCATGAAATTGCTGAGCTGTCAGGTTAGAACAGATAAAAGGAAGTCCTTCTTCACCCAAAGAGTGATTAACATATGGAATTCACTGCCACAGGAGGTGGTGGCAGCTACAAGCATGGACAGTTTCAAGAGGGAATTAGATAAACATATGGAGCAGAAGTCCTTCAGTGGCTATTAGCCACAGGGTATGGATGGGAACTCTCAGTCTGGGGCAGGTGATGCACTCTATTCTTGGTGCTGGAGGGGGCAGCAGTGGGAGGGCCTCTAGTGTCCTGGCCCCACTGCTGGACCTCCTGGTGGCACCTGGTATATTCTGGCCGCTTTGTGACAGAGTGTTGGACTAGATGGGCCATTGGCCTGATTCAACATTGGCTTCTCTTATGTTCTTTATGTTCTTATCTATACATCTCGACAGGATCAAGGATCTAACTCTAGATGTTTGCAGGATCCGGGACCCAGCCTTGGCTACAGGAAAGGGGAGACTTTGGTTCCCTAAATAATCCTGCAGCTGAGTCTCAAGTTCAGCCACTTCAACATGTCCTTTCAACCAGATTGTATTTCCGTGCGGGTTGTTAAGCTCCACTTTCCCAGAGCTTGACTGCTTGCCCGTCTCTTGCAAAGACTTCTAGTCTCCAGTTTCAGCCCTTGCCTTGATCCTTGGATCCTGCCCTCTTTGTTTCTTGCCTCCCTTGTTGCCTGTGAGCCTTGACGTTTACTGCCAACTTGATAGAACATGATAGGTGACCTTGATGACCTGACCATGACCCCAAGGGATATCTACCTCCCCCAGTGATCTGGAAGCTTCTGAATTCTGCCTACATGGCTGCACGAGCTATCATAAGCCACAACTCACAAAAGCCAAACAAAACTCATTGACCAGCAAATGAACCTACTCGTGATGACCCTGTAGTAAACAAAGCAATTTATCCAGGAAAGCCTTACGGGGCAGGTACCATGGCTATTTGCCGTGGTGGCCCATTTGCATGTCCACCAAAACAGAGATTATCCCAGCAGAGATCCGACTAATTGGAGACTGCGTTGGTGCCCAAGTTCTCGGGGCTCTTAATCTGCGCATTGTTAACAACCGGCGGGGGGAAAGAGGTCAGCGAATAAAATGAAAACTTTCAGCAAACTGTCCATGCAGGGCGCTCTGTCTGAAATGTGGAAAGGAAAATGAAAGGGAACAACGGTGGCCGCTCGGCTTCAGTGACGAGACCAAGTTATAATTAGCTCAAAATCCAGATAAAGTAAGATGAGAAACATGTCTGGAGCATCCCCTCTGAGATCTTAGAGAGCTGCTGCTACCATAAGAACACAGGAACATAAGAAGAGCCATGCTGGATCAGTCCAAAGGCCCATCTAGTCCATCATTCTGTTCATGCCGTGGCTGACCAGCTGCCTCTAGGAGGCCCACAAGTAGGATGGCCACAACAGCATCCACCCACCTGTGCTCCTCAGCACCTGATTTAAAGAGGCATACCGCCTCTGGTACTGGAGATAGCAGATCTCCATCCTGACCAGTAGCCATTTGGTAGCCCAGTCCTTCATGAATTCGTCCACTCCCCCCTTAAAGCCCTCCAGGCTGGTGAAGATAATACCAGTTGGAGAAGATCTCCATCCTAACCATTAGCCATTGATAGCCATTTGGTAGCCCTATCCATCATGAATTCATCCATTCCCCCATTAAAGCCCTCCAGGTTGGTGAAGATAATGCCAGTTGGAGAAGATCTCCATCCTAACCTGTAGCCCTTGATAGCCCAGTTCTTCATGAATTTGCCCATTCTGCCTATAAAGACCTCCAGGCTGGTGAGAACAATACCCATTGGAGAAGATCTCCATCCTAACCAATAGCCATTGATAGCCCAGTTCTTCATGAATTCATCCACTCCCCCTTTAAAGCCCTCCAGGTTGGTGAAGACAATATCAGTTGGAGAAGATCTCCATCCTAACCAGTAGACATTGATAGCTCAGTTCTTCATGAATTCATCCACTCCCCCTTTAAAGCCCTCCAGGTTGGTGAAGACAATATCAGTTGGAGAAGATCTCCATCCTGACAAGTAGCCATTGATAGCCTAGTTCTTCATAAATTCATACACTCCCCCTTTAAAGCCCTCCATGTTGGTGAAGATAATACCAGTTGGAGAAGATCTCCATCCTAACCAGTAGCCCTTGATAGCCCAGTTCTTCATGAATTTGTCCATTCTGCCTATAAAGACCTCCAGGTTGGTGAGGACAATACCCATTGGAGAAGATCTCCATCCTAACCAGTAGCCATTGATAGCCCAGTTCTTCATGAATCCGTCCACTCCCTCTTTAAAGCCCTCCAAGCTGGTGAAGATAATTCCAGTTGGAGAAAGATCTCCATCCTAACCAATAGCCATTGATAGCCCAGTTCTTCATGAATTCATCCGCTCCCCTTTTAACGTTGTCCAAGCTGGCAAAGACAATACCAGTCGGAGAAGATCTCCATCCTAACCACTACCTATTGATAGCCCAATCCTTCATGAATTCATCCACTCCCCCTTTTAAGGCCCTCCAAGTTGGTGAAGACCATGCCAGCTGGAGAAGACAATATTAAGCTAGATGGGACACTGGCTGGCCTTCACAGAAGGTGCTTCTGTACATACTGATCGCCATGACTGATGTGTGCTGAAGTACAAACAAAATAGAGGGAATTCCACTAATTGTAGCAGCCTGGATCCTGACCTCCTGACTCCACTCCCATCCAAGAGCAAACAGTTGATGGGTGAGGACAGCGAAAAGGCGAGAAACGCCAACACAAATCGCCTTGCCGACCTGACACGGCAATGGCACCTCTCCCTGTTTCTCCATGATAGATAAAAATAATCCTCCTTCCTCGAGTGATAATTGACAGCCCCCTCCCACCCTTCCATCATCTCTTAATAACAGTGTCACGATAAATACAACATGGGCTAATTGAATCGGCAAACAATAAAAAACGCGCTGTGCCTCGCCTCCTAACAATCCAGGAGGATTTAATCTATAGCAGAGAGGTCTAATTATATCATAAAATATAATAACGGGGATATTACCACACGTATCTCTCCGTTTAATTTGTTTTCTCCCCTTCTGTAAATCCCTGCAGTGTTTACCCGCTGCTGTACTAGTCTGGGATCAGGGAGGAAACAGCACTGTCTGCTTATTCAGAAGACCTTCGGCGTCACCAAAAAGAGAGAAGGAGAGAGGGAACGTCTATGGTCCCAACACCGGACCATGAAGACTGCCCTATTTAAAAAAGTAGCACTACACCAAGGCAACCCAAATGCTGGATTCTGTATCCTGCATAAATTCTGTCCATCGAGGGAAAATGCATGTTTTTTTCTCATTCCTTACAAGGAGAAGGAGGAGGAGAGGAGGAGGAGGAAGAGGAGGAGGAGGAGGAGAAGAAGAAGAGAAGGAGAAGGAGGAGGAGGAGGAGGAGATTGGATTTATATTCTGCCCTTCACTCGGAGACTCAGAGCGGCTTACAAACACCTTTCCCTCCCCCTCCCCAAAACAAACACCCTGTGAGGTTGGTGGGGCTGAGAGAGCTTTTTCAAGGACTGCCCTTTCAAGGACAGCTCTGACAGAACTATGGCTGGCCCAAGGTCATCCAGCAGCTACGAGTGGGGAATCAAACCCAGTCCTCCCAGATTAGAGTCTGCGCACTTAACCACTGCACCAAACTGGCTCTCGCACCAAACTGGTTCTGCACTGAAACACTTCTTCTTCTTCTGTCGTCCACCTGATGCTGCAGGATTGCCAGTTCTTGGAAACAGGATTGTGATAGCTGGCAAACCTTGCAGGGGGAAGCCCAGAACCAGCCAGATGAATCTCTGCAGCGTTCATATCATTGGTCCACCTGGCTCAGGATTCAGTGGGTAGCCCAGGCCTGTAGTCAGGATTTTGTGGCTTGTGGGGCAAGTGTTCTTTTTTTCTGGTGGGGCTGAAGAAGAGAAGAAAAGAAGAGAAGAGATTGGATTTGTACCTTGCCCTTCACTCAAAGTCTCAAAGCGGCTTACAATCTCCTTTCCCTTCCCCTCCCCACAACAGACACCCTGTGAGGTAGGTGGGGCTGAGAGAGCTCTTTCAAGAACAGCTCTGACAGGACTATGGCTTGCCCAAGGTCATCCAGCAGGTACAAGTGGAAGAGTGGGGAATCAAACCCGGTTCTCCCAGATTAGGGTCCACACACTTAACCACTACACCAAACTGGTTCTACTGAAGTTTTCAGTGCAGAAAGAAAAGCCATTTAGCCAACAGAGCGCTGTGACCAAGATGGATCTCTAAATTGCAAGCTGTCAACCACTTGAGATGACAGTTCTCAGCTGCCGCAAGTTAATCACTTCTGCCAGCCTAAGCCACAGTTCTGAGAACAAGCCTGCAGGTGGGAGTGATGACTTCTAGAGTCAAGAAAGCTAACACTTCGGTAGAAAGGAGACCAGTTTCTTGACACAGAGTTAGAAGGGATCCCAGAGGTCACCTACTCCAACCCCCTTGCTCAGTGCAGGCATTAGCCAACTACAGCACCTCACTTTGCTTAAAGGAGTGCATGCCTTTTAAAAACCATTCTAAAATGATTGAAAAAGAAATCGCAGGAGAAATTCTTGTGGGGCTGTGCCTTTAAGAAAGGGAGCAGAACCCCCCCCCCAAAGCCCCACCGTAGCTATAGGCCTGGGGTGCCCATGTTAGTCTGAAGCAACAGAATAAAGTTTGAGTCCAGTGGAACCTTTAAGATCAACAAAGTTTAATTCTGGGTTTAAGCTTTTGCGTGCATGTGCACTTCTTCAGAGTCAGTGGAGTCAAGGCAACTTAATGGTGCCGCTATAGCACTTTTGTTAGGTTCCCTGTGTACCTTTACCCTTAGAAATTAATGCTTTTTAAACAGAAGAAATGTCTCCTCTGCAGTGAAGCAAAGATCCATTAGAAACTCTGAGTATTTAGGTATTTTTGACTATTTTCCCCAACATGTTCTTGGTGCTTGGTGAGGGTGGGGGGAACAGTGGGAGGTAGGGTTCCCAAGTACTTACCGCATGGGAGCGGGGGACACATGCTCCCCGGCCGGACCAGTCTTCCTTGTAACGCACCATGCCATCACCAGGAAGTGACACCAGGCAACGCTCTGGCAACGGGGCTGAGCGTCGCCTAGTATCACTTCCTGGCGATGGCATGGTGCTCCGTGCCTGTCCTTCCCCTGGGGATGGTCCTGCGAGGACGTATCCATCCCCCGCTGGCACTTGATAAGTTCTTGGCAAGCCTAGTGGGAGGGCTTCTAGTGTCCTGGCCTCACTGCTGGACCTCCTGATGGCACCTGGTAGTTTTGGCCACTGTGTGACATGGAGTGTTGGACTGGATGGGCCACTGGCCTGTTCCAACACTGGCTTCTCTTATGTTCTCTTATATTCAGGAGGGCCAGAAGCCTGGCCACTGTCACCCCTCCCAAGCACTGCTCCAATCAGGGTGTTCCATCTACACCTTATGGCTTATAGCCCCAGGTGAACCTCTGCTCTTCATGTTTATCCGATCCCCTCTTGAAGCTGTCTATGCTTGTAGCCGCCACCACTTCCTGTGGCAGTGAATCCCACGTGTGAATGACTCTTTGGGTGTTAATTACTCTCTGCATTTCTTCATATGTCCCTGGAAAAAAACCACTCAGCATAGTATCAACCCCTTTTCCTTTGGCGTAGTGGTCAAGTTTGGTGTAGTGGTTATGTGCACGGACTCTAATCTGGGAGAACCGGGTTTGAATCCCCATTCCTCCACTTGCAGCTGCTGGGTGACCTTGGGTAAGCCATAGTTCTGATAAGAGCTGTTCTTGAAAAAGAGCAGTTTCTGTCAAGAGCTCTCTCAGCCCCACCTACCTCACAGGGTGTCTGTTGTGGGGAGGGGAAGGGAAAGGAGTTTGTAAGCTGCTCTGAGACACCTTTAGGTAGTGAAGGGTGGGGTATAAATCCAATCTCCTCCTCCTCCTCCTCCTCCTCCTCCTCCTCCTCCTCCTCCTCCTCCTCCTCCTCCTCCTCCTCCTCCTCCTCCTCTTCTTCTTCTTCTTCTTCTTCTTCTTCTTCTTCTTCTTCTTCTTCTTCTTCTTCTTCTTCTTCTTCTTTCATGGTTTCCAGACTTCCTGATATACATGTACAATATCTGGACTCCCCAATATCTCAGTCGCTGAAGATAATAGAAGGAATTATCTTGTGAAATTAAAAGACACCTGCTCCTTGGGAGGAAAGCAGTGGCAAACCTAAACAGCATGATAAAAAGCAGAGACATCACCCTACCAACAAAAGTCCGCATAGTCAAAGCAATGGTATTCCCCGTAGTAATGTATGGCTGCGAGAGTTGGACTATAAGGAAGGCTGAGCGCCGAAGAATAGATTCTTTTGAACTATGGTGCTGGAGAAGACTCTTGAGAGTCCCTTGGACTGCAAGGAGATCAAATCAGTCAATCCTAAAAAAAAAAATCAACCCTGACTGTTCCCTGGAAGGCTAGAGACCGAAGCTGAAGCTCAAATACTTTGGCCACCAAATGAGAAGGGAGCCCTCACTGGAGAAGACCCTGATGCTGGGAAAGATTGAAGGTCAATGAAGAAGGGGACGGCAAAGGATGAGCTGGTTAGACAGTGTCATCGATGCAATGAACATGAAATTGAGCAAAATTCAGAGGACAGCGGAAGACAGGAGGGCCTGGCGTGATCTGGTCCATGGGGTTGCGAAGAGTCGGACTTGACTGTGCAACTGAACAACAGGTCCTCTCTCAAGCCCTGCATCTGGTGCAATTTCATTCCACCCTTTTTTCCTAGCTCAGGCAAACGCGGACGCTTCTTCTTCACCATTTGGATTACCACAGCGACCCCGTGAGGTAGGCCAAGCTGGAAGAGAATGGTCAGCCCAAGGTGAGCCTGAACTGCTTTGTGGTAGGAGCCCAGGTCTCCCAGACTGACGCTCTGAGCCAGACACCCGCGCCGTCTCTGGGAGTGCAGTTCCAGAATGGTCGAACGGCACGCCGTGATGAGATACCTACAGACAAATGGCTAATAGCTCCCAACTCGGAGCAGGGGGGGAAAACAA
The DNA here is from genome assembly GCA_029375565.1 of Gekko gecko. NCBI lineage: Eukaryota > Metazoa > Chordata > Lepidosauria > Squamata > Gekkonidae > Gekko > Gekko gecko. The sequence goes on from JAPDNY010000009.1 coordinate 70,440,952, forward strand.
TAAACGTTCAATATTTGTGTGAAATACGGCCTCTCCTATCAGTCCTTGACAAATTCCTGTGATTCGTTGTCCTCAATTCACCTCTGTAGGTCTGAGACCAAGCCGGCATAATGAAAACTGTATTTCATGGGGGAAACCAACGCCACCAGCTACCTCTGGGTAATTACTGGCAATTCCAGCCAGAGAGAAAGATGTTCCCTGTTAACGTTTCCTGCACTTTGCCCAAAGCATGGGGGAGGAGGCTGGGCCAGATCTGCATGAGAGCTGGAGCCGATTCAACTTAAGTCTTCCGGAGAATTCTAAGGAAAGAACAACCTTTGGGCGGTGAAGCTTCAAGCAGTCTTCAAGCTGAGCACAACCAACCAGCCCTTTACTGTAGTTTGGAAGGATCTTAAGATCTCAGAATGATAGAATCATAGAGTTGGAAGGGGCTATACAGGCCACCTAGTCCAGCCTCCCCTGCTCAGTACAGGATCGGCCCAGAGCACCCCTGACAAGGGTTTGTCCAGCCGCTGCTTGAAGACTGCCAGGGAGGGGGGAGCTCGCCACCTTCCGAGGCAGCTGATTTCACTGTGGCATGACTCTGACTGTCAAAAAGAAGAAGAAGAGGAGTTTGGATTTATACCCCGCCCTTCACTGCCCAAAGGCATCTCAGAGCGGCTTACAAACTCCTTTCCCTTCCCCTCCTCACAACAGACACCCTGTGAGGTAGGTAGGGCTGAGAGAACTCTGACACAAACTGTCCTTGAGAGAACAGCTGTGCCAGAGCTTGTGACTGACCCAAGGTCACACCAGCAGGTGCAAGTGGAGGAGTGGGGAATCAAACCCGGTTCTCCCAGATAAAAGTCCACGCACTTAACCACTACACCAAACTGGCTCTCCTAAGCATCTCCTAAGATCCAGCCGGTACCTTCCCGCCCTGAATTTAAACCAATCATGGCAAGTCCTCTCCTCTGCTGCCATCAGGAACAGCTCCCTGCCCTCTAAGCGACAGCCCTTCAGATACTTCAAGAGAGCCATCATGCCCCCACCCCCCCCTCAGGCGCCTCTTCTCCAGACTGAACATTCCCACGTCCCTCAACCTTTCCTCAGAGGGCTTCTTGGTCTCCAGGCCCCCAATCATCCTCGTCGCTCTCCTCTGTTGGGTGTAGTAGTTAAGGGCACGGACTCTAATCTGGGAGAACCGGGTTTGATTCCCCACTCCTCCACTTGCACCTGCACCTGCACCTGCGGGATGACCTTGGGTCAGTCACAAGCTCTGGCACAGCTCTTCTTGAAAAAAAGAGCAGTTTCTGTCAAGAGCTCTCTCAGCCCCACCTACCTCACAGGTTGTCTATTGTGGGGAGGGGAAGGGAAAGGAGTTTGTAAGCCGCTCTGAGATACCTTTGGGTAGTGAAGGGCGGGGTATAAATCCAATCTCTTCTTCTTCTTCTACCTCCCAGGGTGCCTGTTGTAGGAAGGGGAAGGGAAAGGATTTTGTGCACCACTCTGAGACACCTTTGGGTAGTGAAGGGCGGGGTATAAATCCAATCTCTTCTCTCTTCTTCTACCTCACAGGGTGTCTGTTGTGGGGAGGGGAAGGGAAAGGAGTTTGTGCGCCGCTCTGAGACACCTTTGGGTAGTGAAGGACGGGTTATAAATCCAGTCTCTTCTCTTCTTCTCTGCACCCGCTCCATTCTGTCCACGTCCTTTTTGAAGTCTATTGAAACAAGGCAGCTTGGGAGTCTTCCTAGCCTCTTCAGGACTGGTGCCACAGCAACAAGAGGCTGAGTTAAGGCTGTGGCACATCTAATAGATCGGAGAGAAGGGAGAGTCAGGAGGGAGTTCTGCATGTATCGAAGTTGGTGCACAGGTTCCCGTTTTGAGAGAGTGTTATTCCGACCCATCTTAAGAATGAGAGAGAAGCCCATGTTGGATCAGGCCAACGGCCCATCCAGCCCAACACTCTGTGTCACACAGGGGCCAGAAATACCAGGGGCCATCAGGAGGTCCACGGGGGGAGGGGGGCAGAACTCCGGCAGACCTCCCACTGTTGCCCCACAAGCACCATGAATATAGAGTACATAAGACCATAAGAGAAGTTATGTTGGATCAGACCAGTGGCTGATCCAGTCCAACGCTCTGTGTCACATTGTGGCCAAAACCCAGGGGCCATCAGGAGGTCCACCGGGGGGCCAGAACTCCAGAGGCCCTCCCATTGTTGCCCCCCTGAGCAGGACCGGCCCCAGGTGTCTGGGCGCCCTAGGCAGGACAGCCTGGGGTGCCCACCCCACCAGGGATGCCAACCTCCCGGTGGGGCCTGGAAATGGCCCAGCGCCAGGAGAGCCAGGGAGGGGCAGGCATTCTAAGCCCGCCCCTTCCCTCCCAGTGGGGCAGTGGTGCAGCTCTCCCGGGGGCCTCGCAGCTGCGAGGCCCCCGGGAGAGCTGGGGAAGGGGCGAGCTTAGAACGCCCGCCCCTTCCCTCCCAGTGGCGGCGCCGGCTTTTCTGGGCGCCTCGCAGCTGCGAGGCACCCAGGAAAGCCGGGGCTGCTGGCGCTGGGTGCCCGGGGGGCTTTTCACTGGGGGTGGGTGGTGGGCATTTTGGCGCCCCTGCAGGGACGGCGCCCTAGGTGAGCGCCTAGCTCGCCTAGTGGGCGAGCCAGCCCTGCCCCTGAGCACCAACAATACAAAGCATCACTTCCCCAGGCACAGTGCTCCACCTAAAGGTTGTGGCTAATAGCCACTGATGGACCTCTAATCTGTATGTTTATCCAATCCCCTCTTGAAGTGGTCTGTGCTTGAGTCCAACACCCCTTCCTGCGGCACTGAATCCCTTCTGCAGTAATTGTTCTGTCCTGTCCTGGCTTCTGAAACAAGATGTCTTATTATACTGACCAGAATGCTCTGATCCAGAAGGGCTTTATCAGGGGAAGGCCTCGGCCTCTCTGCCCTGTTGTTGATCTTCCAAAGGAACTGGTTGACCGCTGTGTGATATGTCTCAAGCTGATGGCCACAGTCCCTGGACAGACCGAAGAGATAACCAAAACTGTGCAGAATATTGCACTAATAAATTTTAAATATTGATCAAAAAGATTTCATACAAAAAAGTGGACAATGCTCTGATCCAGAAGGGCTTTATCAGGGGAAGGCCTTGGCCTCTATGCCCTGTTGTTGACCTTCCAACTGGTTGACCACTGTATGAGACAAGATGCTGGACTGGATGGACCACTGGTTTGATCCAGCAGGGCTCTTCTTATGTTCTTATCAGGGGAAGGCCTCGGTCTCTATGTGCTGTTGTTGACTGTCCAAAGGAACTGGTTGGCCCCTGTGAGAGATGGGATGCTGGAGTAGATGGACCACTGGTCTGATCCAGCAGGGCTCTTCTGGTGTTCCTGTGAAGGCCTCGGTCTCTGTGCTCTGCTGGTTGGCCCTCCAGAGAAACTGGTTGGCCACTGTGTCAGACAAGATGATGGAGTAGACGGACCACTGGTCTGATCCAGCAGGGCTCTATCAAGAGAAGGCCTCAGGCCTCTATGCCCTGTTGTTGACCCTCCAGAGGAACTGGTTGGCCACCATGTGAGACAGGATGCTGGACTAGATGTACCACCAGTCTGATCCAGCAGGGCTTTTCTGATGTTCTTACCCCAGTTGTGAGATTAGCGACATCACTAGCCTCCTATCGTGCCAGTGTGCTTTAAACTCATCACGCCATTTCCTCATATGACCTCCCCTTGAAAAAACATCCTCTCTCTCTCTCTCTCTCTGGCTGCCTTTGATCAAGAACACAAGGGAAGTGTCATTAAGGGGGAAATTAGCAAGCGGGGGGGAGATAAACCTCTTTAAAATTCAAGAGCTTCGTATCTCTAATCAAGTGTTTTCATATGCTTAGTTCTCATAAATCATTTCAAATTTCATTGCACCGAAAAAAAAAAAAATAGTCCAGCAAATCCTACAAGAAAATCTTTTCCCCCCCACATGTATAGTGAGGCATCGCAGGAAGAAAACTATTAAAACAATGGCCCTTCCACCTTACCACGCCATTCCTTTGCGTCGCTTCTTTGAAGATTTTAATTACAGCCATTTATTTCCACCCTGCCTTGCGAGACAGATACAGTGTCGCTCTTCAGTAGATGACATTTGCATCCATCACGGCATGGGACACCTTGACACTGTGTTTGTATTATTCAAAGAACGGGAGGGGGGTTATGAGATACTCATACAAATGAGGCCACGGGTAGGGCAGGCTGAGAAAAGTTGACAGCCACGAAAACCCATGAGAGTATAGCCTTTTTTTCTTTTTCTTTTTTTGAGGCCAGGGGGAAGAGATACGCTGGAGAACGTGTGAACTGGAAATCTGTATTAATTAATTCATATATGTTATTTCTAGTCCATCTTTCCACCAGTTTGGTGTAGTGGTTAAAAGTGGCGGACTGTCATCGGGGAGAACTGGGTTTGATTCTCCACTCCTCCACATACAGCCAGCTGGATGACCCGGGGCCAGTCACAGTTCTCTCAGAGCTGTTCTCTCAATGGCACTTCTCAAGAGAGCTCTCTCAGCCCCACCTACCTCACAGGGTGTCTGTTGTGGGGAGAAGAAGGGAAAGGAGTTTGTAAGCCACTTTGAGACTCCTTCGGGTAGTGAAGGGCAGGGTATAAATCCAATCTCCTCCTCCTCCTCCTCCTCCTCCTCCTCCTCCTCTTCTTCTTCTTCTTCTTCTTCTTCTTCTTCTTCTTCTTCTTCTTCTTCTTCTTCTTCTTCTTCTTCTTCTTCTTCTTCTTCCTGATTCTTCTTTTTCTTCCTGATGCTCACCTTTCTGGGTTTCTGTAATGTGGAGTTTCATCCAAACCGTAAACCAAATTCCATATGATCCTGGTAACTGTTGAGACAGTGCCAGCTTATTGTTAGGATTAAAATGACCCTACCAGCTGTATCTGTATACACAATAGGTCGAATCTGCATTTGCATTTCTAAATCAGTTTCGTGCTGCTATGATGCCGTCAAGCATAGTGAAAGACAAGTTTACAGCAGCATGAAACTGATTTAAAAATGTAAATGCAGCACGAAACTGATTTAACAATGTAAATGCAGATTTGACCAGTGTCTGGCCTTCTTTTTAGCAAAAGGATACAACTATGCTGCAGGTAGGGTTGCCATGTCGTGCTTGGGAAATTCCTTAAAATTTGAGGGTGAACCCTGGGGAAGACATGGTTTGGGGAAGGGAGAGACCTCAGCAAGGTGTAATGCCACAGAATCCACCTTCCAAAGCAGGCATTTTTTCCAGGCGGGACTGTTTGGTGTAGTGGTTAAGTGCATGAGCTCTAATCCAGGAGAACTGGGTTTGATTCCCCACTCCGCCACTCGCAGCTGCTGGATGACCTTGGGCAAGCCATAGTTCTGTCAGAGCTGTCCTTGAACGAGAGCAGTTTCTGTCAGAGCTCTCTAAGCCTCGCCTACCTCCCAGGGTGTCTGTTCTGGGGAGGGGAAGGGAAAGGAGATGGTAAGCTGCTCTGAGACTCCCTTGGGTAGCGAAGGGCGGTGTATGAATCCAGTCTCCTCCTCCGCTTCCTCCTCCTCCTCCTCCTCCTCCTCCTCCTCCTCCTCCTCCTCCTCCTCCTCCTCCTCCTTCTTCTTCTTCTTCTTCTTCTTCTTCTTCTTCTTCTTCTTCTTCTTTTTCTTCTTCTTCTCCTCCTCCTCCTCCTCCTCCTCCTCCTCCTCCTCCTCCTCCTCCTCCTCCTCCTCCTTCTTCTCCTTCTACCTGTGGAATGTCCACAGAACTGTTAGCAGGTGCACTAACAACACTGATATTGTTTATTTGATCCTTTAGAAATATAACATCAAGCACAGGAAAGATCTTTAAAGAGGACACAGCTTTATTAGACACTGTTCACGTCTTATGAGCACAGCTGATACTTTCACAATAGTAGGAATGCTTTATTGCTACCCTCCTGTTACTAAATGAGTCGTATATTGAAACTTACTCTGATTTTTGTTTGCAAACCTGTGCAAATCTTACTGGTAATTCAGTATTTCTGAAATATCAATAAACAGTGATTTAAAAATGAAAAAAAAATAAAAGACTGGAGGGTGACAAATCTTTGAGGCACAGAGGTAAATTAGAGGGTTTATTTCTTTAACTCCAATCTCTATCCCACCCTTCCTGTAAGTGGGATCAGGGTGGGTTACAACATTAGGAGCCAGTTTGGTGTAGTGGTTAAGTGCGCGCACTCTAATCTGGGAGAACCGGGTTTGATTCCCACTCCTCCACTTGCAGCTGCTGGATGACCTTGGGCAAGCCATAGTTCTGACAGAGCTGTTCTCTCTCAAGGGCAGTTCTAGAAAGAGTTCTCTCAGCCCCGTGTACCTCTCAGGGTGTCTATTGTGGGGAGGGGATGGGAGGGGAGTTTGTAAGCTGCTCTGAGACTCCTTTGGGTAATGAAGGGCGGGGTATAAATCCAGTCTCCTTCTCCTCCTCCTCCTCCTGATGACCTCTTGAGAGCCAGTTTGGTGTAGTGGTTAAGTGTGCGGACTCTAATCTGGGAGAATCGGGTTTGATTCCCCACTCCTCCACTTGCACCTGCTGATGTGACCTTGGGTCAGTCACAAGTTCTGGCACAGCTGTTTTTGAAAAAGAGCAGTTTCTGTCAGAGCTCTCTCAGCCCCACCTGCCTCACAGGGTGTCTGTTGTGGGGAGGGGAAGGGAAAGGAGTTTGTAAGCCGCTCTGAGACTCCAAGTGAAGGACGGGGTATAAATCCAATCTCTTCTTCTTCTGCTGCTGCTCCTCCTCTTCCTCGGATAAAACAATAAAATCAGATACATCAATAAAATCAGTTAAAACTACAAACTTAACCCTTAGATGCTGGCCAGGTGTGAGTGGATTACATGCTTCATTTTTCGGGCTTTTGGGCTAGATCCTGTAGATCTGTTCCAGCACTTTCCTCCAGAGCTGAGATCTCTCCCCTAATGCAAGCGGCTCTTCCATCAGTGGTGAAAGACTCCTATTGCCAGGAAGGGCCACCGTTAGTCAAACAAAGAGGGTTGCCAGTTTTGCGGGGCACTTCCCCACCATCTGGACATCTGGCCGGTGGCGAAAAAATCCTACCTGCAACTGGCCCAAAAAGCGACATGATGATGTCACCTGGAAGTGATGTCATCACATTGCCGATGTCATAAGAACATAAGAAAATAAGAGAAGCCAATGTTGAATCAGGCCAATGGCCCATCCAGTCCAACACTCTGTGTCACACAGCGGCCAAAATATACCAGATGCCATCAGGAGGTCCAGCAGTGGGGCCAGGACACTAGAAGCCCTCCCACTGCTGCCCCCTCCAGCACCAAGAATAGAGAGCATCACCTGCCCCAGACTGAGAGTTCCCATCTATACCCTGTGGCTAATAGCCACTGATGGACTTCTGCTCCATATGTTGATCTAATTCCCTCTTGAAACTGTGCATGCTTGCAGCTGCCACCACCTCCTGTGGCAGTGAATTCCACATGTTAATCACTCTTTGGGTGAAGAAGTATTTCATTTTACCTGTTCTAACCCGACTGCTCAGCAATTTCATGGAGTGCCCACGAGTTCTTGTATTGTGAGAAAGGGAGAAAAGTACTTCTTTCTCAACTTGCTCAATCCCATTCATAATCTTATAAACCTCGATCATGTCACCCCTCAGCCGTTGTTTCGCCAAGCTGAATAGCCCCAAGCGTTTTAACCTTTCTTCATAGGGAAGATGTTCTAACCCTTTTATCATTCCAGTTGCCCTTCTCTGCACTTTTTCCAGTGCTATAATATCCTTTTTGAGATGTGGCGACCAGAACTGTACACAGTATTCCAAATGAGGTCGCACCAATGATTTATACAGGGGCATGATGATACTGGCTGATTTGTTTTCAATTCCCTTCCTAATAATCCTCAGCATAGCGTTGGCCTTCTTTATTGCAGTTACACACTGTCTAGACATTTTCATTGAGTTATCCACGACGACTCCAAGATCTCTCTCTTGGTCCGTCTCTGTCGCATGCCGATGCTCAGTTCTGGGGACACAACTCTATGGTCAAATTGGCTACAAACCATAGAGTTTTGTCCAGCCACTAGAGCGTCACCCCCTGACATCAGGAACCAGGACCCCCTCACCAGCTGCCAGCAAGGACCTGGCGACCCTCAGCACCAACTAGTGTTCCCTCTAAGCTGAGTTAGTGTGAGCCAGCTCACAGCTTTTCAGCCTCCGGCTCACACCTTTTTTTGTCTCTGCTCAGGAAGGATGGCTCCAGAGCAAACTCATTTATGCAGCAGCCAAATTGCTTGCTCATAATTTTAATGCCAGTAGTGTAAAGTACTGGGTTCCATACATTATGACTCAGACCACGACATAGGCAAAGACACGTTTATTAGTACTTCACAACAAAAAGACAACAAACAACGGCCGGGTGGCTAACTATATACATTGGGGGGGGGACCCGCCCCTTTGCTTCATTGGTGGGTTCAAATTTCCCGCCAAGGTTCCCATTGGTTCCTTACTGTGAATTCAGAAGCCTAGTCCCTATTGTTCCCGGGACTGAAGCTTGATCGTCCCTGGCTGGCGTTTGTGCCCGGTCTCAGGACATAACAAGTAGTTCACAAAGTAGAATTTTCACTCACAAAACTCCACAGCTCGGGCTTCCGGTCTGGGATTCATGGCGTCCTAACGTGTTCTGGCTTGCTCTCAGAGCTCCCAGAGCATACGGAGGGTCTTGACGACAGGGTGGGCTCCATATAGCCCACCGCAGATCCCCCCAGGCATGGGGGTGACTGGCAGTGAGCCTGGCCCGAGAGGGAGTTGAGATCGGCTGATAGCGGGGCTTTAAAGAGCGTCACGACCAGCCTTGATCCCCTCCCCCAGAGAAGGCACTTCGTAAAATCTCTACAAGACCCCACCGAGTTGGATTCTCAACATAAGAACGCATGACCCAGACCTCCAAGACATTCTACGGAAACTGACATCAAGGAAACACTGCTATAACAAGACACGGACTTTGAAGGTAACTTTTTAAAATTGCTCACCGGAGACGCGTTTTGGCCGAAAATAAACAACATCCGATGAAGCGCATGATCGTGCTGTATCTGTCGTACTAACATTGGAGCGGAAAAAGTGCAGTTAAACAGCTTAAAAAGGCCAAAAAGCCGGATTGTTGATCATTCCTGCGGTTAGATTATTGACTTTAAAATAGAAACTAACAGCAACTCCGCGAGAATTACAGTGGAAAAGTACTGTAGCTGCTGCAGCAGAAACCGGCAAAACAGGAAGTGACTTCAGACCAGACAAGTAATCATCCTAGAGAAGACCAAGGAGGCCGGAAGAAGGGAGGAAATCAGGAACAAGGGGGACCATCAAGACTGCCGGACAGGAAGTGAGTACCTGGAAGAACCATTTACCATAGAGAAATTGCGCCCGCCATTTTGGGAAGGTCAGAAAAATTTTCTTTGATTTTAAACGAAAGACTCAATAGAAAAAAGTGGAACTAGTGTGATTTAGGTGGGCACAAGAAGGACTTTGATTTAGAGTGGGTTGGAGGGAAAACTTTGAACAACGGCTTACGACCTGCGGCAACGACAGAGGGCAAATTCCTGGTCCTCCCCGAAAATGGCTGGGAAAGAGGAAAAAAAGCTACAGGGCATGATGGAAGCTATGGAGAAACGGGTGATGGATGCAATTCTGAAGTTGGAAAAGACTGTAATAACAGAAGTAACAGAGCTGAAAAAAGAAATGTCTGGAATTGCAAAAGAGATACAGATGTTGACTAAAAGAGCAGATGAGATGGATGTAAGGGTGAAGGGAGTAGCATCTAATATAGCTGAGGTCACTATAGAAACAGATAAAGTGAATGTGATGGTCCAATATAATGCAATGATTAACCACATGAGATTCAGGGGGATCCCTGACGACAAGAATGAGGACATCCATTCAGTTATGGTAGATGCTGTTGCAGACTTTTTGAAAATGGAAGAGGAGAAAGTGGCGGCACAGATTGATGTGGTATACAGAGTCAACTCTGCGATTGCGCAAAGGAAAAAATTACCCAGAGATGTAATTGTCCAGTTTATATCTAAAAAGCTGAAGGAGGATTTGTTTAAGCAACAATTTCAGGAAGATTTCACAATTGATAACAAGAAAATCATGGTCCTAAAGGAACTACCCAGAGCAATGCTTCAGGATAGACGACTTTTCAAAGATCTGATTGACAAGCTGAAAACAGAGGGCATAAGATACAGATGGGAAATTCCTAAAGGCGTCAGTTTTTCGTTCAAGCAGAAGAGAGTCACCATCAAGTCAGTTGAGCAAATGACCAGATTCATCAATGATAATTTTAAAGACTCTGATAAATAATCATAAAATCAACATGGAGAGTCAAATAATTTCATGGAATGTTAATGGACTGAATTCACCCCAAAAAAGGAAAAATGTCAGACTCTGGTTGGAAAAACAGAAATGTGATATTGTTTGCTTGCAAGAAACACATATTAAAAAATCTGATGCCAAATTTTTGATTCAAAAAAGACTAGGAGAGGAATTTTATTCACTCTCCTCCCAAAAGAAAAAAGGAGTTGTTATATATATTAAAAAGGAGTTGGAACCAAAAGAAATTTTTAAAGACAATGAAGGGAAATTTTTGGCGGTAGAAGTTGTGTTGCAGAATAAAAAGACATTAATTGTTAATCTCTATGCTCCCAATGGTGCGAAGGAAAACTTTTTCAGGATTTGTGGGAACAGCTACGACAGTTGACCTATGTGCAAATGATCTTAATGGGTGATTTTAATGGTACTGTTGACAATGTTGTTGATAGAAAATCTAAAAAAGGAATTGATGCCATGGGCAAACTTCCTAAAGTCTTTTTTCAATTGACTAAACATGAACACTTGGCAGATGTTTGGAGAGTTAAAAACCCCAAGGATAGAGAGTACTCTTTTTATTCATCAAGACATGAATCTTTTTCAAGGATAGATATGATGTGGATGACAGAGAATTTAATCTTGCAAACACGCAAAATTGAGATATTACCTAGGACTCTTTCTGACCACAGTCCGATAAAATGGTCAACGTATGTTAAGAGGAAAAAATTTCGATGGCGACTTAATGAAGATTTGCTGGACAAGCAAAATATTGTGGATAAAATAAGGACAGAAACCCAAACATACTTTCAATTGAACTTAAATAAGAGTGTACAGACGCAAACGGTATGGGAAGCCTACAAGGCTGTGATGAGAGGACATCTGATTGCAATTAATAATAATGAAAGGAAACAACAAATGAAAATAGACAAAGAAATTATGGAAAATATTCAGAAAAAAGAAATAGAACTTAAGAAAAGGCTTGGCAAAAAGAAGATTTTGAGAGAATTGAGGATTTTAAGGGAGCAATATGAGGCAAGGTTGAACAAAGTATTTTGGAACTTGAAAAAATTGCAACATAAATCCTTTGAAGGTGCAAACAAACCTGGCAAATATTTAGCATGGCAATTGAAGAAAAGAAGAGAGAATAAAACAATCACTTGTTTGAAAGATGGAAATAAAGAGATCTCAGACCCAGGAGGAATCAGGAGGGAATTTTATAAATACTAACCAACTCTCTTTCAAGTGAAGCAAGCGGATCCTCAAAAAATGTTGGATTACCTATCCAAAGTTAATTTGATACAACCAAACCCTGAAATGAAAACATTTTTAAATGCTGTAATAACTAAAGATGAAATCAGTAAAGCAATAGCTGAGGCAAAAATCTCTAAAGTTCCAGGCCCGGATGGCTTTTCAGCTAAATTTTATAAAAAATTTCATGAAGACTTAGTCCCGGTGTTGGAGATTCTTTTAAACGAAATTAGAAGGACAGGAAAGATTCCAGACTCCTGGAATGAAGCTGCAATCACCTTAATTCCTAAAGAAACGCAAGATTTAACAAATGTAAAGAACTATCGGCCCATTTCATTATTGAACAACGATTATAAGATATTTGCAAAAATATTGGCAGAGCGCCTTAAAAAGTTTTTGAAGGACACTATTGTTGAGGATCAAGGTGGTTTTTTACCAAATAGACAAATTAAAGACAATATGAGGGTTGTCTTGGACGCAATTGAGTATTATGATAAACACCCTGAAAAAGAAGTTGCTTTTTTATTTTTGGATGCAGAGAAGGCTTTTGATAATTTGAATTGGGAATATATGTTTAAAGTGTTTGAGAAATCTTTGATGGGCGCAGAATTTATAAGAATGATTCAATCGATATATAAAGAACAAAAAGCTTCGGTGATTGTGAATGCAGAATCAACAGATGTGTTCCGGGTAAGAAAAGGTACTAGACAGGGCTGTCCCCTGTCACCATTGTTATTTATCTGGATTTTGGAGATTTTGCTACAAGCGGTTAGAGATGATAATAACATAAAAGGTTTGAATATTGGAGGTTTTTCATTTAAATTAAGAGCATTTGCGGATGATATCATGTTTATTGTTGAAGATCCTGTTAATAATATGCCTAAGGTATTTGAAAAAGTGAAAGAGTTTGGCGATCTTGCAGGGTTTTATGTCAACAAAAATAAATCTAAGATATTGTGTAAAAATATGATTGGTTCAAAGCAACAAATGTTACAAAATGTGACAGAATGTGAAGTGGTTAAAAAGGTTAAATATTTGGGAGTCGAAATCACAATGAAAAACATAGATCTGTTTAAAAATAATTATGAAAAATTGTGGGGTTCGATAAAGAGTGATTTAGAAAAATGGGAAAGGTTAAGACTATCTCTTCTTGGAAAAATTGCCGTTGTTAAAATGAATGTATTGTCCAGGGTAATGTTTTTGTTTCAGACAATACCAATTGTGAAGGATGGGAAAGTCTTGGTCAAATGGCAAAGAGAAATCTTTAAGTTCATCTGGGCAGGAAAGAAGCCAAGAATTAAAATGAAGATAATGTATGATACTAAAGACAGAGGTGGCTTCCAAGTTCCGAATTTGCGTTTGTATCATGAAGCTGTATGTATGTCTTGGTTATCCGATTGGATCCATTTGGAAAATAGAAAGCTGTTAGCTCTTGAGGGACACGATTGCAGATTTGGCTGGCATGCCTATCTTTGGTATGGGAAAAATAAAGTTGATTATATGTTTAAGCATCATTATGTAAGGAGGACGTTGTTTGATGCATGGTCCAGGTACAAGGATACAATCTCGGACGAGAGGCCTTTGTGGATTGTACCAGCTGCTGTTATACATCGGTTTTCTGAACATAAAGGTCATGACTGGTTGAAATATCAGGAATTATTGCAAAAAGAAGGGAAAAAAATATGTTTTAAAGCCAAACAATGAATTAGAATTCGAATACGGTTGGTTACAATATTGTCAAATAAGGGATATTTATAAAAAAGATTGTAAAGAGTTTGGCTTTAGAGCCATGTATGATGAATTTGAAAATTTATGGTTGAATAGAGAGCGGAAAATGATTTCAAAGATGTATAAAATTTTGTTGTCTGTATATACACTGGACGAGACTGTAAAAGAGCAAATGATAAAGTGGGCCATAAATATGAACAAAGAAATTTCTATGGAATCATGGGAATTTTTGTGGAAAAGATCTTTTAAAATGTCTACTTGTACCAATGCAAAAGAGAACTGTTATAAGATGATGTATAGATGGTACATGACACCAAAAAAGATTGCTAATATTAGTATGGATAAGAACTTGAGTAACAAATGTTGGAAATGTAAAAAAATAGAGGGTTCTTTTTACCATATGTGGTGGTCATGTGATAAAGCAAAAACATATTGGTCTAATATGCATTGTGTGATGCAGAAAATATTAAAAATCCCAATTGAGAGAAAGCCAGAACTTCTCCTCGGTTTGACAATGGAAAAAATTCCACAAGAAAAAAGGACACTGTTATGGTACATGATTACGTCGGCGAGAATGGCCTTTGCTCAGCAATGGAAAATGGAGAAGGTGCCAGATATACATGACTGGTTGAGAAAACTGCTATTTTTAGCGGAAATGGACAAAATGACAAAGAAGTTAAATGGACAAATGGCAGAACAGTATACAAAAGACTGGGAAGAATTGAAACTGTATCTAGAAACTGAATATAGAATGAAGGGGAAAATATATAACTTAGATACGTATGGTTATTGAACGAGAAGTGAAATGAATTTGGAATTGTATTATACTGTTATTTGAGAATGTGTTGCAATGGTAGAGGTTTTATATAATGTGTTACCTGGTTTGTCAATGCATATAAGTTTAAATTTGATTACCGTCTAACATATATTTTTGTTTGTTATTAGCAGTGTTGGAAGCCTATTAGGGGGGGTGGGGGGGAAGGTTTGGGAACTTTCTTTTTCCGAAATTGTATTGGTACCGTTATTGAAAATGTTGATTGTTTTTCCAATAAAAAATTTTGTTAAAAAAAACAAAAAACAACTCCACAGCTCAGAGGGAGCCTTGGCGCCAACCTGCTTTCCCGGAGGCCATCCTGAGAGCTCTAAACTGAAAGAGGGGGAAAGACTCTTTCCTGAGCTTCCCTCGAAAACTGCTGCATTTGGGGAGCAACAGAAGTTCTCTCTGCCGTGCTCCGGCTCTGAGGCCTGCTTGGAAGTGTCACTCATCCAGCAATGAGCAAGCCGGCGTGGTGATGCTGATCGCTTCCCAGAGCTCTACAGAGGAACCAGCCATGTGGAATTGCCTTTTGAGCTTTGCTTTTTGCATATGAATCGTCTCGCCTCCTTTTCCTTGAGCGCTTCAGTCTTGTTCCGTTTGGATAAATATTCATGACTTCTCCTGGTCCTTTTTTACTCTGGCTTCCCCTTTGGACATCTCTTTAAACATCTCTAAAAAACCTGTATTTTTCATGGCGCGACAATAAAATTCTTACATGATCCCAGGGGAAGAAATACATTCATCAGCATTTATGTCGCCTGGGCTAGCAGCCAGTGATTTTTTTACTTTCAATGCCACTTAAAGCTTCTTAACTTTATTATGCATACTTCAGGCTTCCCTCCTTCCTTCCCTCCTTCCTTCCCTCCTTCCTTCCCTCCTTCCTTCCCTCCCTCCCTCCTTCCCTCCCTCCTTCCTTCCTTCCTTCCTTCCTTCCTTCCTTCCTTCCTTCCTTCCTTCCTTCCTTCCTTCCTTCCTTCCTTCCTTCCTTCCTTCCTTCCTTCCTTCCTTCCTTCCTTCCTTCCTTTCTTTCTTTCTTTCTTTCTTTCTTTCTTTCTTTCTTTCTTTCTTTCTTTCTTTCTTTCTTTCTTTCTTTCTTTCTTCCCTCCCTCCCTCCCTCCCTTCTTTCTTCCCTCCCTCCCTTCTTCCCTCCCTCCCTCCCTCCCTCCCTCCCTCCCTTTCTTTCTTTCTTTCTTTCTTTCTTTCTTTCTTTCTTTCTTTCTTTCTTTCTTTCTTTCTTTCTTTCTTTCTTTCTTTCTTTCTTTCTTTCTTTCTCTCTCTCTCTCTCTCTCTCTCTCTCTCTCTCTCTCTCTCTCTCTCTCTCTCTCTCTCTCTCTCTCTCTCTCTCTCTCTCTCTTTCTTTCTTTCTTTCTTTCTTTCTTTCTTTCTTTCTTTCTTTCTTTCTTTCTTCGCCACCACCACCAAAATCTCAGGCAGAACCACATCCTATGTTTCAGTCTGAATCTGTTAACACCTCAGAAATGATCAAGACGAAAGGCCTCTGGTTCATATCTGTCTTCATCCCTTTATAACGACAATGCCGAATGATGCCTTCCATGTTTTGAATGGGCTGATGTGGCTACCAGACCACAAGAAGGAATGCAATGCATCGCACCCTGACCTGGATAGCCCAGGCAAACCTGTCTTCTTCAGATCTCGGAAGCTAAGCAGGGCCGGCCATGGCTCCCCCCCTTCCTTCAGCAGCGAGGGCAGCACCAGGGAGGGTCTGGCCTAGAGGAAATGAGTTGCGGCTCCTGGAAAGCTGGACTCTCTCCTGAGGAAGACACTTCTCTTGGCTCCTGTGTGGGACTAACTGTGACTAACTGTCCCCTCAGTGGCTGTTTTCTGTCAGTAAAAAAACAAAGGACTTTCAACATAACACCCTCCCCCACCCACTGCCAGCTTGGCCACTTTCCTCTCAGAATAAACTGAAAACGGCTCTCTCTCCTTTTTGGTTCCACCATGGCTGGGAGGCTAATGAGCTGGGCCAGCGACCATCAAACCATTCTCTTCAACCCCCTGCTTGTGCGGCTGACTTTCCCCCAGGGTTGCCAATCTCCGGGTGGGACCTGGAGATCTTCTGCTGTTACAATTGATCTCCAGATGACAGAGACCAGTTCCCCTGAAAAAATTGCTGCTTTGGAGGGTAGACCCATGGTTGATAAATCTGGCTTCATCCCTGATGCAGGGCTAAACGAGACAGCCAGTCTGGTGTAGTGGTTAAGTGCACGGACTCTTATCTGGGAAAACCAGGTTTGATTCCCCACTCCTCCACTTGCACCTGCTGATGTGACCTTGGGTCAGTCACAAACTCTGGCACAGCTGTTCTCTCAAGGACAGTTTCTGTCAGAAGTTCTCTCAGCACCACCTACCTCACAGGGTGTCTGTTGTGGGGAGGGGAAGGGAAGGGAGTTTGTAAGCCGCTCTGAGATGCCTTTGGGCAGTGAAGGGTGGGGTATAAATCCAATCTCCTCTCTTCTTCTTCTCCCACCTCTGGTCTCCTGGGACCTCTCCCTGTCCCCCCCCCCCCCGGCCTGCCTCACAAAACCGCTCTTGTCCCTAGAAACTTGCGGTCTTAATCACACTCAAATAGACTGTTATCCAGGTCCTCATAGAAATAGAACCGCAAACATTCTATGACCTTTGCAAACCGTTCACATCTCCATCTGACAGATTGGGCTGTGATGGAATGTCACACTGAAATAAATGTTATTAATCTTCAAGGTACCCTGATGCTGGGAAAGATTGAAGGTCAAAGGAGAAGGGGACGGCAAGGGATGAGATGGTTAGACGGTGTCACCGATGCAACAAACATGAAATTAAGCAAACTCTGGAGCACGATGGAAGACAGGAGGGCCTGGCGTGATGTGGTTCATGGGTTTGCAAAGAGTCGGACTCAACTGTGCGACTGAACAATAACGACATCCTATTGAGAGCCAGTTTGGTGTAGTGATTAGGAGCGTGGAATCTAATCTGGGAGAACCGGGTTTGATTCCCCACTCCTCCACATGCAGCTGTTGGTGTGACCTTGGGCCAGTCACAAGTTCTCTCAGAGCTGTTCTCTCACAAGCAGTTCTCGAAAGAGCTCTCTCAGCCCCAATGACCTCACAGGATGTCTGTTGTGGGGAGGGGAAGAGAAAGGGATTGTAAGCCATTCTGAGACTCCTTTGGGTAGTGAAGGGTGGGGTATAGCTCCACTCTCTCTTCTAGCATGCCTGAGGATTTGGAATCTTCATAAACATTCCATCTAAGCACAGCCACAAGCGCAATGCAGTGGACGCAGATAATTCCAAAAGGAAACTCCCGTGCATGTTGAAATCTCTCACACTGAAATTGGGGTGGGATGAAGAATGCTTAAACATCAGCTGGATTGTGTCCAGAAGGAAAACCCCTTTTAGGTCTTTTTTTAACATCATACAGGTGCCAAGAAGGAATATGGGAGTGAAGAAGGGTTATTCAAGGCGGTCTTCCTGGCATGTTTCAGTGCACTTTATAATTAGGGGTCCGGAAAGAAGCCGGTTTGACAGTTCTCTTTAATGGGTGCCTTCAAAGCTCTTCAATCACCGCAAGGTACAGCCTCATTAGATATTCACTGAGGATGCAGAGACCAAGAATTCACCTTGTTAAGAAAAGAAATTGTCATGTCTTCCTGCAACCCGAGTCAATTATCTCCCATGTCAGCTGCTATAAAAGATAAGAATACTGTAAACACTGTCAAGGTGGGGGAAGATAATGGCTCCCACTGCACTGTTCATATTCAGAAGATGTCAAAAGGTAATTTGCAAAGCAATAACTGCTTTCCCAGCCCTGAATTTTTATATTAATTGGGGATTCTCCCTTTATAATTTTCAGAGAGAGCGGGCACAGTGGACAATTGCAATGTCGGAATTCCAAGACGGGCCGGAGAGACAGGTGGCCAAACTAGATGGGACACCCAGAGTACCACTAATGGAATTTTTAAATGTATTTATATTTAAATTTATATCCTGCAACTCCCTGCCGTAGCGGGCTCAGGGCGGCTAACGGCATGTTCATAAATACATACACTAAAACCCCAATATATCTAACAAAAGAATATCAAATTAAGATTACAGTATAAAACCCATAACCAAAGCCGGGGGTCATTTCATAGGAAAAGAGGTGCAGGGGCTCATTAGCATAACTCCTTAGCATGACTTATTTGCATATGCCACACCCTCTGACATCACCGGAAGTGTGTCAGAAGGCAACACCCACCTCTCAGGCACCACTGGACTGTTTTGGGTTGCTAGCTATGGGGGTGGGGGAAGTGTGCAGATCTGCCCTCACAGAGGAGGGAGAGCTTGTACCTGAGTAAACCTTGGTCTTGAAGGTGCCACTGGACTCTTTTGGATGGCCAGCAAGCATAGGGAAGTGTGTGGCTGCTTATGGGTCAAGGAGGGCAGCGTGGAGGATGTACGTAGCCTTGAGCAGGTAGGGGGCCAGGGTGGTGATGGGGCAGAGGCACAGGAGGAGGCTGAGGAGGCACAGGAGGCTGGGGTGGAGCTCCTCGCAGGCATCGCGGGAGTCGCCAGGGCCTGCCTTGCAGAGGCGCTGCGCCAGGGCCAGCATGAGGATGGGCAGAGCCTGGGCAGGATGGGTGCCACGGCCCACACAGTGGCAAAGCAGCTCAAGGGCCAGCTCGCGGCCGCACACTGCTGGGTCAGCCAGCAGGCCGGGAAAGGTGAGGGGGGCTGCTGGGAGCAGGGGGCGGGGCTTGCTGCATGTGCCCACCCCCTGGACTCCTTACTGCCGGAGCTTTGCTCCTGTGCGCTCCTGCAGGAAATGAGCCCTGACCATAGTACAAGATGGCATTCTGTCATTGTTTGAGTGGCCGCCTCCAG
Source organism: Gekko gecko (assembly GCA_029375565.1). Taxonomy (NCBI): domain Eukaryota; kingdom Metazoa; phylum Chordata; class Lepidosauria; order Squamata; family Gekkonidae; genus Gekko; species Gekko gecko. The sequence continues at coordinate 70,459,952 of JAPDNY010000009.1, forward strand.
GCTCCTGCCAGGTTGTTAATCATCCAGCTGGTGGAAATGTTGATGTTACAGCCAGGTTGGTGGTGATGTCAATGTTAGGGCCAGAACCCTGATGTCAAGGTGGTCCCTACTTGGAAGCCTGGCAGAAGGGCTCCGTTTTACAGGCCCTGCAGAACTGCAGAAGGTCCTGTAGGGCCCTGATGTCATCCGGGAGCTCAATCCACCAGTGCGGGGCCACCAATGAAAAGGCCCTGGCTCTCGTTGTATGCCAATTTTTCCCCTTAGTTAAAAAAAAAAAAAATCTTTAAATTTCATTGAACTTCCAAAACTTTAACAAACATAACGAATCACGAATCAAACATTGCAAACAAATAGACAGTGAAATAAACATAGGCATCATTAAACCAACATTCAGGCTAAATTTATATTTTAAAAAATTGCACAACAATGTATAGATTTTAGGAATTTATGTATATGCATTTTAGGAATGTATAGAAACCTAACAGACCATGGTCTGCAACCAGCATCCAAAACGATCAACAATTGGATCCCAATAATTATGCATATGGTCAGTTGAAGTTATTAAAGAGTCCCTTAGAAAAAGAGACATGTTGAGGAATTTGAGATTTTTGTCTCAAAATTTGCGCTATAATGCGAGATGTATGGGGTGGTGGTGATTTTTCCTCCACAAAACGTTTGTGCTCAGATCTCCCATTTTGAACTGTCATTTGGGGTGGGTACCATGCAAGTCTCAGACCTGTACATGCAGGGAAACAGAGGGGAGGTCTATCAGCGGCTACCACCCATGGTGACTAAAGGAAGCTTACAGCGCTCTTCTTACAGGGGCTGCTGGAAGCTCTTGGAGGACTGGCTACATCAGGGGTGTGTCGCCTAATATGCAAGGGAGTTCCTGCTACAGAAAGAGCCCTGGGATGTCCTATACTGTACGATTACATGTTATTCTCCTTCTAGACTCTGTAATCTGCATCGAGTCTCTCTAACAAAGACGTAATGTCAATAAACTATTTATTTTAAAAAAAATGTATATTCTTTTTAATTGTAGCTTTTATGCCTCTGTGTGCATTTTAAATTCTGGTTTCATTTTAATGACGTGTTGTCCTTTTGTTTGATGTCAACGGTTTGACAATATGATTTGATTATACATATTTTTCTTTGTTATCCTCCTTGGTGGCTAAGGTTGCCAGCCTCCAGGTGGGACCTGGAGAGCTCCTGGAATCACAGCTGATCTTCAGGATACAGAGATCAATTCTCCCTGGAGAAAGTGGCTACTTTGGAAGGTGGACTCTGTGGCATCGTGCCCCGTTGAGGTCCCTCAACTCCTCAAACCCCACCCTCCTTGGGTCCCACCCCTCCCCAATATCCTGGTATTTGACACCTGGTATTTTTGGCCACTGTGTGACAGGGTGTTGGACAGGATGGGCCATTGGCCTGATCCAACATTGGCTTCTCTGATGTTTTTAGATTGAATGACGGGCTGCTCAAACAGATTTGATTGGTTGGTAGGGTTGCCAGGTCGCCTCGTCACTCGGGTGAGGGGATTTGGGGGGTGTTCTGGGAGGGTGGGCGGGGACGCCCCGAGTCCACCCCCAAGCCCCACCCCCAAGAGCAACCACTCACCTGGCCACCCCTCTCCCTTCCCTTCTGCCTGATATAAAGGGCTTCAGTTGATCGGCAGGGACCACCTGTCCCACTGACCCAAAGACTTTTTTTTTTTCAAGCGGGGTGGGGGCCATGATGAGCAGGGCTGGGGGAAATCTTCCTCTTCCTCTGCTTCTCCCTTTCTCACCAGCAGAACCTTGGAATGATAAGCAGAGAAAAGGGCCCTGCCTGTGAAGAGAAGAGGCAGAGGAGGAGGAGATATTCCTGGGGCACTGTCAGAAAGCTTATGTGAGATAGCCACTTGGCAAGCTTGTGATAATACCTTTTGAGTCCATCTTTGTGGCAATTGGTGGAGAAGCTCATCATACCTCCAGATAAGGCATTTCAGATGAAGTACAGATGAACACGGGTTGTGGTTTTGATGACATTCTCAGCACTCTCAGCATTCTCAGCATTGAACCAGGAATGTTGAGGTGACTGCAAAGCCTCTTGGTGATGTAATTTTTGATCCCGTCTTTGCGACGATCAGTGGAGTAGCTCAGCATGCCCTCAGATAAGGCATTGCAGATGAGGTACATTTGAATGTGGGTTGTGGTTTTGGTGACATTCTCAACATTCTCAGCATTGAACCAGGAATGTTGAGGTGACTCCACAGCCTCTTGGCAATGCAATTTTTGAGCCCGTTTTTGTGGAGATCAGTGGAGAAGCTCAACATGCTCTCATAAAAGGCATTGAAGATGAGGTACATATGAATGCTGGTTGTGGGGTTTTTTGTGACTTTCTCAACATCCTCATCATTAACCCAAGGGTTGTTGAGATCACGGCGGAGATTCTTGGTTGCTCCGCTACACCGGCTTTCTAGGGCTACCATTTATCTCAAGCATCATCCATACTCAGCATGACAGGTCTCTTCTGAAGAATTGCTCTCCTCCCCCCCTCCTCCTTTTCGAGAAGTGTGTTTTTCTCACGCCGAGCCACAATCTGCAACATCGCACGCGGCAATTGCTTTTCACATCTCTGTTCTTTTCCCCTCTACAAGTCCCAAGATTATTTCTCCCTCTCCAAACCTGCCTTTTCCCCCTTGCATCCGTGAAATAAAACATTTCTATAAAATGTAGTGTGCGTTCAATGAGCTTCGGAAAGGTGTGATTTATTTATTTAATAGGATTTTTTTAAGGGGAAAAATGCACCTTACAGAAGTCCGCGTAGAATTTTCCATTATAAGAGGCCTAACAGCCTCCAGGTAAGATGAACGTGGACTGGAAATGATAAGTGCACGGGTCTTGCTGATGGGGGAATTCATTGCATAGCTAAAGGTACGGTTGCCAGCCTCCTGATTTGGCCTGGAGACTTCCCAGAATTACAACTCATCTCCAGACTGCAGAGATCAGTTCCCCTGGAGAAAATGGCTGCTTTGGAGGGTGGACTTAATGGCATTTTATCTCATTGAGGCTCCTCCCCTCCTCAACCCCCCACCCATCCCCAAATCTCCAGGAACTCCCCAGTCCAGAGTTGACAATCCCAGCTATGGGACACTAGGAATGGTACAACCTCATTTGGAGTACTGTGTACAGTTCTGGTCACCACACCTCCAAAAGGATGTTATAGCTTTGGGAAAAGTGCAGAAGAGGGCAAGTAGGATGATAAAAGGGTTGGAACACTTTCCCTATGAAGAAAGGTTGAGGCGCTTGGGGCTCTTTAGCTTGTAGAAAGGACGGCTGAAGGAGTGACATGATCGAGGTTTATATGCATGGGATAGAGCAGGTAGAGAAAGAGGTACTTTTCTCCCTTTCTCACAATACAATAACTCCTTGTGGGCACTCCATGAGATTGCCGACTGGTCGGGTTAGAACGGATAAAAGGAAGTCCTTCTTCACTGAAAGAGTGATGAACACATGGAATTCACTGCCACAGGAAGTGCTGGCGGCTACAAGCATGGTCAGCTTCAAGAGGGAACTGGATAAGCATCTGGAGCAGAGGTCCATCAGTGGCTATTAGCCACAAGGTATAGATAGGGACTCTGGGGCAAGTGATGCTCTGTATTCTTGGTGCTTGGGGTGACAGAGTGTTGGACTGGATTGGCCATTGGCCTGATCCAACATTGGCTTCTCTGATGTTCTTATTTTTCTTCAGGTAGGTAGCCATGTTAGTTGTCTTAAATCATGGGATAAACTTCTAGTCCAGTAGCATCTTAAAGACCAACAACATTCTTCGGGGTATAAGCTTTCACACATAAAAGCTCATTTTGACAGGTACCATATCTGATGACCTTCACTGTTCCCTGGCTCCGCCCCCAAATCTCCAGCAATTTCCCAGATCAGAGTTGGCAACCCTCACAGAGAATTTTCCCAATGATCTTGCCCAAATGCTCCCCCACTTTTCCACCTCAAGCCACAACCGTTTCGAGCCATAAATCCAATCTCCTCCTCCTCCTCCTCCTCCTCCTCCTCCTCCTCCTCCTCCTCCTCCTCCTCCTCCTCCTCCTCCTCCTCCTCCTCCTCCTCCTTCTTCTTCTTCTTCTTCTTCTTCTTCTTCTTCTTCTTCTTCTTCTTCTTCTTCTTCTTCTTCTTCTTCTTCTTCTTCTTCTCCTGCACCATTGGGGATAGAAGCGCTCCTGCCTCCTTGCAAGCCATTTCCCTGTGTGAAACTCACTATGGAGGGGAGTTATTTTGCTAGTTTTGCTGCCCCACATACACAGATGTTCCATGGGAAGCCACAAAAATCAGGGAAAGAACTCCCTCTCTGGTGCATTTTTCACATGTGAAAATAACTTCCTCCCCATGTGGCGGGGCTCCAAGCCCATTTGGGCTTGCTTTCTTTCTTTCTTTCTTTCTTTCTTTCTTTCTTTCTTTCTTTCTTTCTTTCTTTCTTTCTTTCTTTCTTTCTTTCTTTCTTTCTTTCTTCCTTCCTTCCTTCCTTCCTTCCTTCCTTCCTTCCTTCCTTCCTTCCTTCCTTCCTTCCTTCCTTCCTTCCTTCCTTCCTTCCTTCCTTCCTTCCTTCCTTCCTTCCCTCCCTCCCTCCCTCCCTCCCTCCCTCCCTCCCTCCCTCCCTCCCTCCCTCCCTCCTTCCTTCCTTCCTTCCTTCCTTCCTTCCTTCCTTCCTTCCTTCCTTCCTTCCTTCCTTCCTTCCTTCCTTCCCTCCCATCAAACCTCTGCATCTACCGTACCCACCCATCAGCCTGGTGTCCTTTTGTGTGTGTTAAGTGCCATCAAGTCACTTCTGACTTATGGTGACCTTATGAATCCACAGCCTCCAAAGCTTCCTATCATTAGCAGCCTTGCTCAGGTCCTGCAGACGGAGGGCCTTTGTGGCTTCCTTGACGGAGTCCATCCATCTCCTGTTGGGTCTTTCCTCTTCTTCTGCTGCCTTCAATATTCCCAAGCATGATTGTCTTCTCCACTGACTCTTGTCTTCTCAGAATGTGACCAAAGCACAGTAACCTAAAATTAGTCATTTTAGCTTCTAGGGGGAGTTCAGGCTGGATTTGGTCTAGAACCCACCAACCAGTGTTCCCCCTAAGCTGAGCTAGTGTGGGCTAGCTCACAGTTTTTTAGCCTCCGGCTCACCCATTTTTTGTCTTCTCTCAGGAAGGGACGGCTCCGGAGCAAACTGATTCATGTAGTAGGCAAATCGCTCACTTGCAACTTTAATGCCAGCAGCTCACAACATAGAATCTTTGCTCACAAGACTCCACAGCTTAGAGGGAGCGTCACCACCGACTTGTCATTTTGGCGGTCCACGGTGTGGACTCTCCCCGACTCTCCTCCAGCATCACATTTGTAATGGATCAACTTTCTTCCTGCCAGGTTTCCTCACTGTTCAGCTTTCATAGCCATCCATAGTCGTGGGCGATACTTTGAGATGAATTGTCTTGATCTTGGTTGCCAGGAACACATTATGGTCTGCACATTTTCAAAGATTTGGACATGAACCTACAGTGACGGATGCTAGATGGAAGGAATGGGTTCTGATTTAGTCCCCTGTTGGTGTCCTGGAACTGAGAGAACTGTAGAACCTTTCTTGTGTCGATCTTATCTCATGCATATTGATCTCTCTCTCTCTCTCTTTTTAAAGAGGTTTATTTATAATTTTCATATCATCACTGATAGATATATCAGTTACACTGATGTAGTTACAATACTGTGAGTCTATTACAATATTTGTTTTCTAACCAAGTATAAATCATCTTTCTCTGAACAGATCATCGTCTTTTCCTTTCAAAATCAATGACAACTTGTCCATCTCTGCTATATCCAACAACCTATAAATTAATTCTTCCTTTGAAGGAATTTTTTCTAGTTTCCCATATTTAGCAAATATAATACGAGCTGAAGTTAACATATATATTAAAACACATTGATCTACTTTTTTACATTTGTCTGGTTATATATTTAACAGAAAGATTTCTGGTACATATGGTATTTCTATAGCCATGATTTCTTTAATTAATTTATGTACTTTACGCCAATATTTTTGTGTTATATTACACCTCCACTACATGAGGTAGTAAGTACCTATACTATGTTTACATTTCCAACAATTTTTGGAGGTGTTTGTATAACATTTAACTAATTTATCTGGTGACCAGTGCCACTTGAAAAACATTTTATATATGTTTTTCTTATAAGGAATTGCTCAGGTAAATTTTAGAGTTTTCCATGTTTTGGACCAATCATCTATGTCGATATTATGACCAAAGTCTTGCATCCAGGATATCATTGGAGTCTTCACTACTTCATTTTGTAGATAATCATAAAGGAGAAAATTATATAGTTTCTGTATCATCTTATCACTTGTGGACCACCAAATTTTATCTAAATCTGTTTTTGTATCTTGAAAGCCAATCTTTTTATCTTTATTGAATCTGGTAACTAATTGGGTGTTTTCCCACCAAGTCAATTTCATGTTTTGTATATACAGTTCTTCCTGTGTTTTCAAAATGTTGTTCCTATCCAATAAGGTTTTGTACTTTCCTAATTTGTCTTCTGTAAGTAATGTAGGTTTTATAAATGCTTCCATCGGTGATACCCATTTGGGTGCATGTTAATCTCTTTATGTAATCAATATTATTTTCTGTAGCTACCTGCATCTTTCTGATGGCTTCGTATCTATGCCTTTTCCATATGTATTTGTGTATCATGCATCTAATCCAGTTTCCAGTTTGCAGTATGCTTGCATATTGCATTGGGCAGTAACGCCTTCCAATAAACTGTTTAATTTGTATCAACGACACTTGGGTGTCTGCGTCTTCCTTCTAACAGTTGCGTACCCACTAGGGTGAAAGGAACCCACAGGAAAATCAACATCTTCGAACATGGATTCCTGCTAGGACCCTGAAAACAGTGGGGAAGTTGGGAAAGTAACCGATCCTAGGTTGTATCAAGAGAAACTACTATAACCTTGGGTCAGTCACAAGTTCTTTCAGAGCTGTTCTCTCAAGAGCAGTCCTCGAAAGATCTCTCCCAGCCCCACTTACCTCACAGGCAGTGTTCCCTCTAAGATGAGTTAGTGTGAGCCAGCTCACAGTTTTTTAGACTCCAGCTCACACATTTTTGTCTTAGCTCAGGAAGGATGGCTCCGGAGCAAAGTCGTTTACACAGCAGCCAAATCACTCACACAAAACTTTAACGCCAGTCGCTCACAAAGTAGAATTTTTGCTCACAAGACTCCACAGCTTAGTGGGAGCATTGCCCACGGGGTGTCTGTTGAGGGGAGGGGAAGGGAAAGGAGATTGTAAGCCGCTCTGAGACTCCTTTGGGTAGTGAAGGGCGGGGTATAAATCCAGTCTCCTCCTCCTCATCTCTTTGTGTATCATACATGCGATTCAGTTTCCAGTTCGCAATATGCTTGCATATTGCATTGCACAGTAATGCTTTCGAATAAATGATTCAGTTTGTATCTCGTTCTCCTACTGAAGACCAACGTGCCTACCCCACCTGGAACTATTTTCATCAGAAGTAAGGCATACCGTTCAAGACAGTTGAAAAGGTTCCTGGAAAACCGAGTTGTTTCAGCCCAGCTTGTGCCTGGATGGTGTCCTGAGATGTCAATGAGGCATATGTTCAGGGCACCATGCCCTACCTGAACACTGAAAGTTACTGTTCGCAGGCATGGCCTGCAAACAGAGTTTCCCTGTCAGCCCCAGCTTACAGGGAGAGAAACGCGAGCAATGCCGCAGGAATCTCCTTCCCGGCCGTTCAACGATCCTGTGGAAATTACATCTGTCAGTTTCCACTGGCACGGGCACAAGCATCTATAATTAGCGGCTAAAAATAATTACAATCTCGCCAATGATAAGGCAGCCGTGTAAAACATGTGCGCATTCAGCCTTGTCCAACAGAGCCCCATTAATAAGATGGGTAATCTCCTTCCCGGGGATGGGAAGCGGAGAGCACCTGATTTGCACTGCGGACGTTGGGGATATTAAACTGAGAGTCTTCGGTGGCAAATCTGCATGGGGGTATGGATCGAGCGGAGCAGGGGATGTTGGTATGTTAATAAAAGAATTTAATTTTTAATTGGATCCTTTCTCTGCCAATTCAATTTCCTCGTTTCACCTTCTCTCTCAATCCCTGCATCTGCCGGTCTCTCTCCCACCCCGCCCTTCCCGGCACAGAAATTCATGGAAAGGAGGGTTTCCACAAGGGTTTGAAGGATCGAGGCTTTGAGTTCCTCGGCAAAGAAACACAGAGAGGGAAACCAAAAGGACACAAAGCAAATTTCGTTCCCCTGTCCCAGCTAAGAAGACTAGGAGGTCCATTTGGTGTAGTGGATAAGTGAGTGGACTCTAATCTGGGAGAACCGGGGTTGATTCCCCACTCCTCCACTTGCAGCTGCTGGATGACCTCGGGCAAGCCGTAGTTCTGTCAGAGCTGTTCTCTCAAGGACAGTTCTGAAAAGAGCTCTCTCAGCCCCACCTACCTCACAGGGTGTCTGTGGTGGGGAGGGGAAGGGAAAGGAGTTTGTAAGCCACTCTGAGACTCCGAGTGAAGGGCGGGATGTAAATCCAGTCTCCTCCTCCTCCTCCTCCTCCTCCTCCTCCTCCTCCTCCTCCTCCTCCTCCTCCTCCTCCTCCTCCTCTTCTTCTTCTTCTTCTTCTTCTTCTTCTTCTTCTTCTTCTTCTTCTTCTTCTTCTTCTTCTTCTTCTTCTTCTTCTTCTTCTTCTTCTTCTTCTTCTTCTTCTTCTTCTTCTTCTTCTTCGTGTGGAGCTAGGAAGAGAAGGAGGAGATTTTTATACCGTTTTTCTCTACCTGAAGGAATCTCAAAGCCTTCCCTTCCTTTTAGCAGGGATGTAAATCCAGTCTCCTCCACCTCCTCCTCCTCCTCCTCCTCCTCCTCCTCCTCCTCCTCCTCCTCCTCCTCCTCCTCCTCCTCTTCTTCTTCTTCTTCTTCTTCTTCTTCTTCTTCTTCTTCTTCTTCTTCTTCTTCTTCTTCTTCTTCTTCTTCTTCTTCTTCTTCTTCTTCGTGTGGAGCTAGGAAGAGAACGAGGAGGTTTTTATACCGTTTTTCTCTACCTGAGGGAATCTCAAAGCCTTCCCTTCCTCTTAGCATAATGGGCACCATGTGAGGTAAGCGGGGCTGAGAGAGTTCTGAGAGAACTGTGGTTGGCCCAAGGTCACCCATCAGGCTTCACGTGGAGGAGGAGGAGGAGGAAGAGGGAGAAGTAGTAGAAGAAGAAGAAGAAGAAGAAGAGTTTTTATACCCCAGTTTTCTCTACCTTAAGGAGTCTCCAAATGGCTTATCATCGCCATTCCCTTCCTCACCCCACACCAGGCACCTTGTGAGGTAGGCGGGGCTGGGTGAGTTCCGAGAGACTGGTGACTGGCCCAAGGCTACCCAGCAGACTTCAGGCACAGGAGTGGCTGGGGAATCAAACCCCAGATTAGAGGCTTTCTCCAGATTAGAGGCTGCCACTCTAACCACACTACACCAAATGCACACTATGCGTGTACCCCAGAATGGGGCTCAATGTGGCTTTTGTCGATTGGTTGAAATGTAAAATTTTGTGGATTTTCCTACCTTGCCGGTCACCTAGCCAGATATAACTCCATCTTAAATCAGGTTCCAAGCCAATCTGTGTCAATCCAAACTATCCCCGGACTTCCTGCTGAATCTGGAAGGCAAGGACCACCTGGGCCTCAGGAAGAATCGGGATCTCCAGGAAGGCCGAGGTTTTAGTTCTACAGTTTGGTGTAGTGGTTAAGTGCATGGACTCTAATCTGGGAGAACCGGGTTTGATTCCCCCACTCCTCCACTTGCACCTGCTGATGTGACCTTGGGTCAGTCACGAGCTCTGGCACAGCTGTTCTTGAAAGAGCAGTTTCTGTCAGAAGTTCTCTCAGCCCCACCTACCTCACAGGGTGTCTGTTGTGGGGAGGGGAAGGGAAAGGAGTTTGTAAGCCGCTCTGAGACTCGGAGTGAAGGGTGGGGGTATAAATCCAATCTCTTCTTCTTCTTCTTCTTCTTCTTCTTCTTCTTCTTCTTCTTCTTCTTCTTCTTCTTCTTCTTCTTCTCAGTTAGGGTTGCCAGCCTCCAGGTGGGGCCTGGGGATCTCCCACTTTGACAACTGATCTCTAGCTGACAGAGATCTGCTCCACTGGAGAAAATGGCTGCTTTGGAGGGTGGACTCTATGGCATTGTCCCATGCTGAGGCCCCTCCCCAAACCCCGCCCTCTCCTGGATACACCCTCAAAGTCTCCAAGTATTTCCCAGCCCAGACCTGGCAACCCTATCAACAGTTGACTTGATTCATTATTGCTCTGGAGTCAGCAGACCCCCATTTGGGAGGGGCTGTGGCTCAGTGGAAGAGCTTCTGCTTGTCATGTGGAAGGCCCCGGGTTCAATCCCCCGTGGCATCTCAAGTTTAAAGGAGAGACCCTAGACATCTGCTGCCAGTCCAAGTAGATGATACTAACTTGTTGGCCTTCCAGAAGGACTGGTTGGCTACTGTGTGAGACCGGATGCTGGACTAGATGGACCCTCACTGGCCTGATCCAGCAGGGCTCTTTCTTGTGTCCTCATCCGAGGAAGGCCTCAGTCTCTGTGCCCTGTCATTGGCCTGCCAGAGGAACCAGGTGGTCACAGGGCAAGGCAGGATGCTAGATTAGATGGACCACTGGTCTGATCCAGGAGAGCGCTTCTAATGTTCTTATCAGGGGAAGGCCTTGACCACTCTGCCCTGTTGTTGGCCCTCCACAATGTTGGCCACTGTGTGAAATAGGATGCTGGACTTGATGAACCACTCATCTGATCCAGCAGGGCTCTTCTGATGTGTAGTTTGGTGTAGTGGTTAAGTGCATGGACTCTAATCTGGGAGAACCAGGTTCGATTCCCCACTCCTCCGCTCACACCTGCTGGGTGACCGTGGGTAAGCCATAGTTCTGACACAGCTGTTCTTGGAAAAGAACAGTTTCTGTCAGAGCTCTCTCAGCCACACCTACCTCACAGGGTGTCTGTTGTGGGGAGGGGGAGGGAAAGGAGTTCGTAAGCCACTCTAAGACTCTCTTGGGTAGTGAAGGGCGGGGTATAAATCCAATCTCTTCTATTTTCTTCTCTTCTTCTTATGAAAGCCTTGGCCTCTCTGCCTTGTTGCTGGCCCTCCAGAGGAACTGGTTGGCCCCTGTGTGGGACAGGATGCTGGACTAGATGGACCCTCACTGGTCTGATCCAGCAGGGCTCTTTCTTGTGTTCTTATCAGGGGAAGGCCTCGGCCTCTGTGCCCTGCTCTTGGCCCTCCAGAGGAATGGATTGGTCACAGGGTAAGGCAGGATGCTGGACTAGATGGACCCTCACTGGTCTGATCCAGCAGAGCTCTTCTAATGTTCTTATCAGAGGAAGGCGTTGACTTCTCTGCCCTGTTGTTGGCCCTCCAGAGGAACGGGTTGGCCACTGTGTGAGACAGGATGCTGGACTAGATGGACCCTCACTGGCCTGATCCAGCAGGGCTCTTCATCTTATGCTCTCTTATTCAGTCAGCCCAAATGGAAGCAAAGTTTGACCAATCAGCTACTCAGGGAGTCTTTCCATCCAGGGAGAAAAATCTGAGGTCTTAGGGGAAAAGAGAATGCTTCCGTCCACCGCACAGCACACTTTATAACTACCTATCAAGAGTCATTACTGGTTGTAGTGGAAATAAAAGCTGACACACCTCCCGAGGGGCTCTGATATTAAAAGAACAATTTTGCAATTACGCTCATTTAAAGTTTAAGCTGCTGGTGGCAGATCAGGCAAAGAAACTGAGCCGGGGGGGAGGGAGGTTGGAAATCTCTTTTATACATGGGGGAAACAAACCCTTGGAAAGTGCAGATATAATTATTCTAGGTTGCAGCCTGCTCCACCTTGAAGGCTCTGGCTGGGGGGATGGGCAAATTAAAATTGTTTAAAAACATAACACTCGGTAATGTTAGGGTTGTTATGGGGAATGGGGAATTCCTTTTTTTCAAAAATACGGTTATTAAAATATAACCATCGACTCCCCCGATTCTTCTTTCTTTCTTTCTTTTTTTTTTTTAAAAAAAGAGGAATTTCTCTTTCTTTCTTTTCGTAGAGAAATCAGTGCCACTGTTTGAAACTTCGGGCATTGCTGTTGTTTCGTTACACACCACAAGGTGGTGCTCTAGCGGGAGGGTAGGAAGGCCCTGGGAAGACAGACTTCTGAACATTTACAGTGTGAAATGCCGAGATTCTGTAAAAGCTTCCTTCCGGACCCTCCTCTCTTCAAATGTCTGGTCGATCAAAATGGAGTTGATTAGAAATTGGTGCCATGTTCCTAAAAAGAGGAACAGAAAGGATATACAAAAGAACCTCCTCAAGAAAGCTCCTCCATTAGCATGTCCCTACAAGAACTTCTACAAGATAATGATCTTACAGTAGCACTACAGATAAGATTAGAATTTCAACAGCCAATCCATATGCAAAAGAACCTCCTCAGGAAAGCTCCTCTCTTAGCATGTCACAGCCTGGGGAACTCCTACAAGAGAATGACTCAGCCCTACCCCACCTTCCTGAGTAGATATAAATTACCCGCCTACCATTTTTCTTCTCACTTTGGCACAGAGAGTACTCCATCTTTCTGTCTTATACCTCTGAGGATGCCAGTCACAGCTACTGGCGTAACGTCAGGTCCTACATGCCAAGACCACGGCCAGACAACCCGGAAAATCTACAACAGCTGAGAAAAGGATTGTTCAATTTTAGGGAGAAACTGGGTAAAGAGGAATGAAGAGAACTTCTTTTAATATATCCAGCTGAAACAAAGTAGAGATATGAATATGGGCAGGTCTTTTTCTTTTTTTTTTTTGGAAAAAGAGGTGCTGGGACATTCGAGATGGAAATGAAGGTTTCAGTCTGTATGTTGAAAACTCATGGACGTTTAAACATTTTAAAAAGATTTTTGTCAAAGAGGTTCGGGAATTCCATTCTGACACGTTCCCCCAGAAGAAAAGCCTCGAATATGAGTGTAACAACTTCTGTTGAACAGGCCAAAGGGCCATCCAATCCAACATTTGATTTCTAACAATGGCCCACGAGAAATGACACTGCGTGATGTGTGACATCACATCTGCCTGGCACCCCAGATGTGACACACTGGGGAGTGCTCTGAGAGTACTTGAGAGCCAGTCTGATTAAGTGCACGAACTCTAATCTGGAAGAACCAGGTTTGATTCCCTACTCCTCCACATGCAGCTGCTGGTGTGACCTTGGGTCAGTCACAAGGTTTTTTAGAGCTGTTCTCTCAAGGGCAGTTCTCTCAGAGCTCTCTCAGCCCCACCTACCTCACAGGGTGCCTGTTGTGGGGAGGGGAAGGGGAAGGAGTTTGTAAGCCGCTCTGAGACTCCGAGTGAAGGGTGGGGTATAAATCCAATCTCTCTTCTCTTCTCTTCTCTTCTCTTCTCTTCTCTTCTCTTCTTCTCTCTCTTCTCTTCTCTTCTCTCTCTTCTCTCTCTTCTCTTCTCTTCTCTTCTCTTCTCTCTCTCTTCTTCTCTTCTTCTTCTCTTCTCTTCTCTTCTCCTCCTCCTCCTCCTCCTCCTCCTCCTCCTCCTCCTCCTCCTCCTCCTCCTCCTCCTCCTCCTCCTCCTCCTCCTCCTCACAGAGTTTTTGGGGATGGACAGAACATTCCCTGACACTCTGTCATCACATCTGGGGTTTCAGCAGGATATGACATCCCACATTGCACAATTTCATTTCTGTCCCCAGACCCTTCTCCTGCTGGTCTAATGAGACGGGATGGGGGTGGGCAGGCACCACGGAGAGACTTCCTTGCTGAAATGGCCAGTTGGTAAGCCTGGCTGAATTCCATGCTTAACCACTGTTCCTGACTGGTTGGGCAGCCACCTCCCCCAGCCTCAGTTTCCCCCATTTTTGGAGGTGAGGTGGGTCTAAAATAGCCGCCCTTTAGTGCAATGGCAGAAATCAGACTGGCATGCACTGTTCCCTAATTCTTGCAACTTTTGAACAATCTTCAAGAAGAGAAAGTCCAGAGGGGGAGATCAGAACCAGGTTCACAGCTTTGAGCTCCACAGAGGAAGGAAAGGATAAAATTGTGACAGACAGACAGACAGACAGACAGACAGACAGACAGACAGACAGATAATGATAGATAGATAGATAGATAGATAGATAGATAGATAGATAGATAGATAGATGATAGATAGATGATAGATAGATGATAGATAGATATAGATAGATAGATAGATAGATAGATAGATAGATAGATAGATAGATAATGATGATGATGATGATGATGATGATGATGAAGAAGAAGAAGAAGAAGAAGAAGAAGATAGATAGATAGATAGATAGATAGATAGATAGATAGATAGATAGATGATAGATGATAGATAGATAGATAGATAGATAGATAGATAGATAGATAGATAGATAGATAGATAGATACAGGGGTCATTTGGAGCAGGAGCACACAGGAGCAGAGTTCCGGCAGTTCGGAGCACAGGTGGTGGCAAGCCCCGCCCACAGTTCTCAGCAGGAGTGCGAAGCAGCACGTGTAGCATTCCTCCTGGGCCCAGATAGGCTTCTCTGGGACTGGAATGACAGCCCCCAGAGTGGAAAGGCAGTCCCTAGGGGTGGAGCCTGAGTGGTGGGTGTTGCCTTCTGACACACGTCCAGTGATGTCAGGGGGTGTGGCATATGCAAATAAGTTATGCTAATCAATTATTCCAATGAGCTCCTGCACCTCTTTTTCTATGAAATGACCCCTGGATGGATAGATAGATAGATAGATAGATAGATAGATAGATAGATAGATAGAGAGATAGATAGATAGATAGATAGATGATGGGTGGGTGGGTGGGTAGGTAGGTAGGCAGGTAGGTAATAGATGATGATGATGATGATGATGATGATGATGATGATAATGAAGACAGATAGATGATGATAGATAGATAGATAGATAGATAGATAGATAGATAGATAGATGATAGATAGATGATAGATAGATAGATAGATGATAGATAGATAGATAGATAGATAGATAGATAGATAGATAGATAGATAGATAGATAGGTGGGTGGGTGGATAGGTAGGTAGGTAGGTAGGTAGGTAATAGATGATGATGATGATAGATGGATAGATAGATGGATAGATGGATGGATGGATGGATGGATGGATGGATGGATGGATGGATGGATGGATAGATAGATAGATAGATAGATAGATAGATGATAGATATATAGATAGATAGATAGATAGATAGATAGATAGATAGATAGATGGATGGATGTGAAGTCTTGTGAGCAAAAATTCTACTTTGTGAGCTACTGGCTTTAAAGCTGTGAGTGAGCAATTTGGCTACTGCATAAATTCATTTGCTCTGGAGCCATCCTTCCTGAGCTAAGACAACAAATGTGTGAGCCAGAAGCTAAAAAACTGTGAGCTAGCTCACACAAACTGAGCTTAGAGGGAACACTGGTAGGTAGGTAGGTAGGTAGGTAGGTAGGTAGGTAGGTAGGTAGATAGATAGATAGATAGATAGGCTTTGCTCCTCAAAAGCTTATTCCTAGAAGCCCTCCCACTGTTGCCCCTCCCAGCACCAAGAATACAGAGCATCCCTTGCCCCAGTCTGAGAGTTCCTATCTATAACTTATGGCTAATAGCCACTGATGGACATCTGCTCCATATGCTTGTCTAATTCCCTCTTGAAGCCATCCATGCTTGTAGCCACCACCACCTCCTGAGGCAGTGGATTCCATGTGTTCATTGCTCTTTGGATGAAGAAGTACTTCCTTTTATCGGTTCTAACCCGACCGCTCAGCCATTTCATGGAGTGCCCACGAGTTCTTGTCTTGTGAGAAAGGGAGAAAAGGACCTCTTTCTCCACCTGCCCTATCCCACGCATAATCTTATAAACCTCGATCACCTCACCCCTCAGCCGTCGTCTCTCCAAGCTAAAGAGCCCCAAGCGTTTTAACCTTTCTTCAAAGGGAAAGTGTTCCAACCCTTTTATCATCCTAGTCGCCCTTTTCTGCACTTTTCCCAATGCTATAATACCCTTTTTTGAGATGCAGTGACCAGAACTGTACACAGTACTCCAAATGAGGTCGCACCATCAATTTATACAGGGGCATGATGATACTGGCTGATTTGTTCTCAATTCCCTTCCTAACAATCCCCAGCCTAGCACTGGCCTTCTTTATTGCAGTCGCACACTACCTCGAGATTTTCAGTGAGTTATCTACTATGACTCCCAGATCTCTCTCTTGGTCAGTCTCTGCCAGTTCGGACCTTCCTTTGTCAGTCCTCCTTTGTAGGCTGAGGATAAGCGACAGCCCAAAGTCCTTCACTTCCACCACTTTCGTCCTCGTGGATACTCCCTGATCAAACATCTTTTTGCCAAATCAGAGCTCCGTAATAGAACGGTGACCGTTCCTTCTACCCTATATTAGACCGCTCTCTCCAGGAGAGCCTCCCACGTAGCTCATAAACTTCACCCGTGACAGCTCAATATATAATACCGTTCCCACAGTCGCCCAGGGTGTAATACTTCACAGCATATCTGTTACAAATCATTCCTTTTAAAAAGCGTGGCCTCCGTAGACGGAATGATGATTTATGCATCCTTTGTTGTTTCATCTGAGTTACTCCTAAAAAAAAAAGAAAAAAGGACAATATGCAAATTGAGAAAAGTGTTGTTGTTTTTTTTGGGGGGGCAGGCTTTTGTTACCGTTGTTTTGATGTGCGACATAAATCATTGCGTCAGGAAGGAGGGATATGTGCTTACTGACTAAATGCTACAGTCTTTTTTGCATCAATTTCCCCCTGTCTCAGTGGCTGGGTCTGTTGTATTTACATCTCCATGTTCTTCCGAAGAAGGAGAAGCAATGAGGGGGGAAAGCGCTGAGAAATGCCTTTGCTGTATTTCAACAGAAGTCAGTTGACTTTCCTGTGTTTGTACAACATGTTGCTGCTGTTTTTTTAAAAAAGAGAGGGCATGATCGACCATAAGAACATAAGAAGAACCCTGCTGGATCAGACCAAATAGTTTCTCTAGTCTGTCTCACATGATGCCCATGCTGTCTCACATGGTGCCCAACCAGTTCCCCAGGATGGCCAACAACTGGGCATAGAAGCCAAGGCCTTCCCCTGATAAGAACACAAGAACAGCCCTGCCAGATCAGACCAATAGTCCATCTAGTCCAGCACCATGTCTCACACAGTGGCCAACCAGTTCCTCTGGATGGTCAACAACAGGGCATAGATGCCAAGGCCTTCCCCTGATGAGAACCAGGAAGGGTCCATCTAGTCCAGCATCCTGCCTCACACAATGGCCAGCCAGTTCCTCTGGAGGGCCAACAACAGGGCAGAGAGGCCGAGGCCTTCCCCTGATGAGAACATCAGAAGAGCCCTGCTGGGTCAGACCAGGGGGGGTCCATCTAGTCCAGCATCCTGTCTCACATAGTGGCCAACCAGTTCCTCTGGAGGGCCAACAGGGCAGAGAGGCTGAGACCTTCCCCTGATAAAAACCTAAGAACAGCCCAGGGAGGGTCCATCTAGTCCAACATCCTGTCTCACACAGTGGCCAACCAGTTCCTCTTGAGGGCCAACAACAGGGCATAGATGCCAAGGCCTTCCCCTGATGCTGCCTCCTGGCTCTGGGATCCAGAGGATTAGTGCCTCTGAATGTGGAGGTCCCCCTCAGGTGCCATGGCTTGTAGCCACTGATAGACTTAATCCTCCATGAATCCATCTCATCTCCTTTGAAAGCTGGTTGTTGCTACGGCCATCACTACGTCTTCTGGTAGCCAATTCCACATTTGAGTCCCTCTCTGTGAAAAGAAGTATGTCCTTTTGTTCATCCCGAACCCCACTGCCCCTGAAGTTCTCCTGCATTTCCCCCAATGAAAATAAAACGCTGGTGATGTCTGCCATGATGGCGGTCTAACGATACAATCTCATAACAGAAGTGGCAGAGGTGGACATCAAATTCCCTCTTACCTGTTCCCAAGCTCTGCCCTGTTGTTGGCCCTCCAGAGGAACTGGCTGGCCATTGTGCGAGGCAGGATGCTGGACTAGATGGACCACTGGTCTGATCCAGCAGGGGTCTTCTTAGGTTCTTATCAGGGGAAGGTCTCAGCCTCTCTGCCCTGTTGCTGGCTCTCCAGAGGAACTGGTTGGCCATTGTGTGAGACAGGATGCTGGACTAGATGGACCCTCACTGGTCTGATCCAGCAGGGCTCTTCTTAGGTTCTTATCAGGGGAAGGCCTCAGCCTGAGTGCTCTGTTGTTGGCCCTCCAGAGGAACTGGTTGGCCACTGTGTGAGACAGGATGCTGGACTAGATGGACCCTCACTGGTCTGATCCAGCAGGGCTCTTCTTAGGTTCTTATCAGGGGAAGGCCTCAGCCTCTGTGCTCTGTTGTTGGCCCTCCAGAGGAACTGGCTGGCCATTGTGCGAGGCAGGATGCTGGACTAGATGGACCCTCACTGGTCTGATCCAGCAGGGCTCATCTGATGTTCTCATCAGGGGAAGGCCTTGGCATCTATGCCCTGTTGTTGACCATCCAGAGGAACTGGTTGGTCAGCTTCCAAAAAAAATGACCAATAGAAACAGGGCAAAGGGAGGTGTGACGCCGGCACAGCTCTTGTGTTCAACCGGTCAGATTGTTGGACTGGATGGGCCACTGACCTGATCCAGCATTATCTTCTCTTATGTTCTTATGATTGCCCTGACTGGCCTGATCCCGTCAGCTCTCAGAAGCTAAACAGGGTCAGCCCTGGTTAGTATTTGGATGGGAGACTTCCAAGGTAGTCACTACACAGAGCCAGGCAACGGCAAACCACCTCTGAATATCTCTGGCCTTGAAAACCCCACCAGGTTGCCATAAGCTGGCTGTTACTTGAGGGCCTTTTACACTACTTTGACCAGAGTCTTCAGCTGACGAGTCCTTCAATACGGCACATCCTTCTCTTTTATTTTATGTTTATTTAGTTGCAACCACAAGATGCTGTTCCGAGATCTGCAGACAGAAGCCCCCCCCCCCAATTGACGGGATGCAAATTTCCCACATGTTCTCTTCACACTTTTAACAATAACCTCACAGATCTTTTTTTCAATGTTCCTTTCGCATTCAAGACAGTCTGATAAATTAAAAAAAATATTTGGTTTGTTGGTGAGCTCACAGTTCCCGGGATTATATATATATATGTCTTGAGGAGCAGGGAGAAAACATTTGCAATGAAAAATGCCAGGGCTGCAAGGAATAAAACCTGTTCGAGCTTCATCAACCTCCCATGTATATGGGAAAAGGTTGAGCGAGGCAGTAAAACATAATGGAAAGCCGGCCAATCAATACGGTGTTATTTTTCAACGTAACTTTATTAATTGTGCACACCATTTTTTTTAGCGGTGTCTGTGGGAGAAACAAATAGATGTGAATGTTGTTTCAAGCAAAATAATAAATGTCTTGAATGGACATAAGTTCGATCAGCTCAGGAACCACGGTTGTGGCTCGAGGTGGGAAAGTGGGGGTGGGCATTTGGGCAAGATCTGTGGAAAAATTCTGTGTGGGGCTTGTCAACTCTGATCTGGGAAATTCCTGGAGATTTGGGGGCGGAGCCAGGGAACAGTGGAGGTCATCAGATACGGTATCTGTCAAAGTGAGCTTTTATGCATGAAAGCTTATACCCTGAAGAATGTTGTTGGTCTTTAAGATGCTACTGGACTAGAAGTTTATTCTATGACTTAAGACTAACATGGCCACCTACCTGAAAAAAAATAAGAACATCTCTCCTGTATTATAATTGCATTTTAGTCTGGCAACATGCTTTGTTTGCCAAAATGACTTGGCTCTGTGATGTGTCAATCACAAGGTGTCTCTATCCACTCACTGCAGCCTAGGCCACTTTTCTCTGATTGGGCCAGTGTTTCAAGGTCGTTTGCATCTGGAAGCTGATTGGACTTCACTCCATTCCACACCTCAAACTCCTCCCCCCATGAGACAGTTGGAACTGTCAGTTGCATATGCAACCTGGTGTATTCTGAGGTAAAAATATGTTCTCACCCACAACACACCACTTCCCCTTCAAAAGAAACTAACCCAATAACACAACCATGATTTAAGACTAACATGGCTACCTACCTGAAGAAAAATAAGAACATCAGGGAAGCCACAGAATTTCTGCCTAACCTACCTTGCAAGGATGTTGTACAGGTCACAAAGTGGAAGAGAAGAATGAAGTAAGCTGGTTTTCTCCCCACTAATGAGAAAGACAGAACTTTGCCTGGGAAGAGGCTGCTGAGAGGGGAGGAGATAAAGTTGCCAACAGTAGGTATGGAAATTCCTGGAGATTTGAGGGGTGGAGCGTGGAGAGGGTGAGGTTTCAGGAGGGGGGTACTTCAGACAAGTACAGTGCCATAGACTCCACCTTCCAAACCAGCCCTTTCCTCCTGGGGAACCATTGTTGCCAATCTCTAGAGGAGGGCTGGAGATCACTTAGAAATACAACTGCTATCCAGGAGGGAGGAGGAGGAGATGGAAAGCTGAAGTCAGAAGGGGGGATAAAGGTAGGTTCATGGTTGGCTAGGGAGGAGATAGGGTTGCCAACTCCAGGCTGGGAAATTCCTGTAGATTTGAGGGGTGGAACCTGGAGAGGGTGGGGTTTGAGGAGGGGTTGGACCTAAGACAGGTACAATGCCATAGCCACCCTCCAAACCAGCCATTTCCTCCTGGGGAACCATTGTTGCTAATCTCCAGAGGAGGGCTGGAGGTCACTCAGAATTACAACTACTGTTCAGATGGCAGAGATCAGTTCCCCTGAAGAAAAGGGTGAGCTTTGTGTCATTATACCCTTCTGAGGTCACCACAGCAAGTTGACGCTGAGTGCCCAAGACTCGGGCATCTGCCCGGAGCCTCTTTCTAGAGCCTGTTTTATGTATTTCCACAATGGGCCTTATTCCTAGTAAGAACACAAGAGAAGCCAGTGCTGGATCAGGCCAATGACCCATCCAGTCCAACACTTTGTCACACAGTGGCCAAAAATATCAGGTGCCATCAGGAGGTCCAGCAGTGGGGCCAGGACACTAGAAGCCCTCCCACTGTTGCCCTCTCCCAAGCGCCAAAAATACAGAGCATCACTTTCCCCAGACTGAGAGTCCCTATCCATACCTTGTGGCTAATAGCCACTGATGGACTTCTGCTCCATATGTTTATCTAATTCCCTCTTGAAGCCATCCATTCTTGTAGCTGCCACCACCTCCTGTGGCAGTGAATTCCATGTGTTAATCACTCTTGGGGTGAGGAAGGACTTCCTTTTATCCATTCTAACCCAACTGCTCAGCAATTTCATGGAGTGTCCACGAGTTCTTGTCTTGTGAGATAGGAAGATAAGTACTTCTTTCTCGACCTGCTCTATCCCATGCATAATATTATAAACCTCGATCATGTCACCCCTCAGCCATCGTTTCTCCAAGCTAAAGAGCCCTATCAGCATCATAAAATCAGTACTCTCACCAGTTTGTGTTGTCTACTAGGAACTTATCTCAGGTAGCCAACTCTGGCTTGGGGAATTCCTGGGGATTTGGGAGTAAATCCTGGAAAGGGTGGGATCTCAGGAGCATATAATGCAACAGAGTCCAGCCTCTACAGAAGCTATTTTCTCCAGTAGACCTGATCTATGTTGTCTGAGGGTCAGTTGTAATTTCAGGAGATCTCCAGGCCCCTCCTGTAGGTTGGCAACACCACCTTCTTTAGTGGTGGTGGCCAGGCTCTAGATCTCACTTCCCATGGGGCCTGGCCCTGTACAAAATCCATATTTCTTAAACAGGAAGGCAAAGGTTTATTTTCATTCTCTTCAGCCAACCCATTCCACTCTTATTGTTTTTAGTTGGGATGGGCACAAACTGTAATATTGTGATTTCGTTCTGTTCGGGGTTTGTGATTGAAACACAAACCGAGACATGAACCGATACACCGGTTCGCAAACTGAACGGGTTCATATCAGTTCATGAGTCATTTAAAGTTTAAATACCTGCTTTCTGTTCCCCATGGCTTTTCATGGTTAGCAGAAAGGAGGCGGGGTTTCCAAGCCATTTAAATCCTGCTTTCTGCTCCCCTTGGCTCTTCACGAACTGCCATAAATCACCATAAACTGCATCAAAATCCAAGGAAGTTCATGGTGGTTCTTTAGTTTACGAAGATCTCTTTGTGAACCACGAACCGCCCAAAATTCATGATGAACTTGAGTATCAGCCTGTTCATGTCTGTCCCTAGTTTTTAGGGTTTGTTACCAGAAAGTTATTTAACAGTGCGTTGAAGATATTTAAGATCTTGTCCTGTTTTTTTTTTCTCTAACGTGTTTTGGTGTTGCTGTTTTTAAATCATTTTTATCTTTATCTTTTTTTTTTGGCACATTGCTGTTTTTGTTTATTTATTGGGGACAGCTCTTCTGCTGCCTTTTATATTTAGAAATGCTCAAGACAGCTTCTAGTTGGAACAACATGTGGCAAGGATCGATACAATAACAACTTTAAGGCAAACAGAAGAATAAAAATCCAAAAAAGAAGATTTTTGCTGAGACAGGAACTCAGTTTTATAAGGTCTTCCAGAGTCATTTAAGTTTTTTATGGTGTAAGACTTGCAGCTAGGGGGCTGTCTGATCTGGGGCAATTCTGCATTGGCTTTTCCCTCTGTTGTTTTACCCAAAGGTGCAGCTCAAAACCACATTTAAATGCCCCAGGAAAAAACCGTACTGACTGCGAAGTCACCCCTGAATGGCCGTAAATCTGTGCAGAAGGCACCATGTTGTTGTTGTTGTTCAGTCGCACAGTCGAGTCCAACTCTTCGCGACCCCATGGAACAGATTACGCCAGGCCCTCCTGTCTTCCACTGTCCACTGAAGTTTGCTCAATTTCATGTTCGTTGCATCGATGACACTGTCTAACCATCTCATCCTTTGCCGTCCCCTTCTTCTTCTTTGACCTTCAATCTTTCCCAGCATCAGGGTCTTCTCCAGTGAATGCTCCCTTCTCATTTGGTGGCCAAAGTATTTGAGCTTCAGCTTCAGGATCTGGCCTTCCAGAAATCAGGGTTGATTTCTTTTAGGATTGACTGATTTGATCTCCTTGCAGTCCAAGGGACTCTCAAGAGTCTTCTCCAGCACCATAGTTCAAAAGAATCTATTCTTCGGCGCTCGGCCTTCCTTATAGTCCAACTCTCGCAGCCATACATTACTACGGGGAATACCATTGCTTTGACCATGCGGACTTTTGTTGGCAAGGTGCTGTTTTTTATCATGCTGTTTAGGTTTGCCATCGCTTTCCTCCCAAGGAGCAGGCGTCTTTTAATTTCATGGCTGCAGTCACCATCTGCAGTGATCTGGGATCCTAGGAATGTGAAGTCTGTCACTACTTCGACGACTTCCCCTTCTATTTGCCAAGGAGTGATGGGGCCAGATGCCATGATCTTAGTTTTTTTGATGTTGAGCTTCAAGCCCACTTTTGCGCTCTCCTCTTTCACCCTGAGCAAGAGGCTCTTGAGGTCCTCTTCACTTTCTGCCATCAGAGTGGTATCGTCTGCATATCTGAAGTTATTGATCTTTTCCCCAGCAATTTTAACTTCAGCTTGTGATTCATCCAAGCCAGCATTTTGCATGATGTACTCTGCATATAAATTAAATAAGCAAGGTGACAATATACATCCTTGTCGTACTCCTTTTCCTATGCTAAACCAATCAGTTGTTCCATATCTGGTTCTAACTGTTGCTTCTTGACCCTTAAACAGGTTTCTCAGGAGACATGTGAGGTGGTCCGGTACTCCCATCTCTTTAAGAACCTGCCATAATTTATTGTGATCCACACAATCAAAAGCTTTAGCATAGTCAATGAAGCAGAAGTAGATGTTTTTCTGGTACTCTCTTGCTTTCTCCATAAAACCTGATGATCAAAGGAAGTGAAACCGGAGGGACCGCCTTTCCCCGCATGTTCCCCAGAGAGCGCTGCAAACAGGTTCACAAAACCACTTGGCCTTCCCTGGGCCGAAGGACGACAGGCTGACATCAATGAGAGCCAGGGCGTTCTCTTTGGCAGCTCCGACCTATTGGAATGAGCTCCCCGGTGAGATCAGGGCCCTGTGGGACCTCTCGCAGTTCTGCGGGGCCGTGGAAATGGAACTTTTCCAGCAGGCATTCTGATAGGAGCCTCACCTTATCAAACATGCCCTGTGCTGACCTAGAGTGAGAAGTCACCTAGAGCGGTAGCACTGCTGAGTGTGCTCTTAAATGCACTTTATTATCGCACCGCCATCGTTATATCAACTGTTTTAAATTGTTTATTATGGGTTTTTACACTGAGATGTTTATTGTTTTATTGGTTTTATGTAAGCCCCCCTGAGCCTGCCTTGGAGGGAAGGGTGGGGTAAAAGTTAAATTAATAAATAAAAATAAAGTGGCATAATGTGTATTTGTTGTTGTTCAGTTGTACAGTCGAGTCCGACTCTTTGCGACCCCATGGACCACGTCACGCCAGGCCCTCCTGTCTAGGGTACCATCTAAGGTATAAAGGTAAAGGTTTCCCTTGCTCGAAAGCCAGTCGGATCCGACTCTAGGGTTGCGGTGCTCATCTCTGTTTCAAAGCCGAAGAGCCAGAGCTGTCCGAAGACGTTTCCGTGGTCATGTGGCCGGCATGACTAAACACCAAGGCGCACGGAACGCTGTTCCCTTCCCACCAAAGTGGTACCTATTTATCTACTGGCAGTTTCTTGCTTTCGAACTGCTAGGTTGGCAGGAGCTGGAACTAGAGACGGGAGCTCACTCCGTCATGCGGCACTCTCGGGTCTCGAACTGCTGAACTACTGACCTTCCACAGTCTGCAGTTCAGCGTCTTAACCACTTGAGCCACTGCAGCCACTATAAGGTATAGGGTACCATAAAATCTGATGTTCAGAGAAAGTGAAAGCAGCATGAGATGCAGAGGGGGATTTCTGTTCCAAAGTGGGTTTCATAAAATAATGAAGCAGGCCTCTAGCCAGGATTTTTTAAGTCGGGGCATTTATATTTCTTAGGGGGCACTGGCTAATCAGATTAAAGGTAATCTAATTAATTTTCTGAGGGATATAGAGAGGTGCTGTCTGGCTCCATGGAGCCACCGTAGCTGTCCCTTCATGCCAGACAGCTGCACAGGCATATCTGGCTCAAGGGAAGTGATGATGGAGCACCTACTGGAGAAGACTCGGACTCAGAACGTGGGGCGGCCGCTCCCAAGGAAAGATATCGTTTGAGGGAAAGAAGGGAAAGAAGAGGCAAATGAGTTGCCAATTCTTTCTGAAGTCTGTTTTTCTTCTTAAATGGTCTTTGGAATTGTTCTTTACTGAGTCAGATTAGCTGGATTTGACGTATTTAAGTGGTTTTTGTTATGTATTGGGATGTGAATTCTTGCTATACATTTCCATGTTAAGCTTGAGTTTGAATGTGGCTCTTCAGCTGTCACATTACCATTGGCTGGTTTCGGCGAAACCATTGTAAATACCCAATCACTGTGTGAGGATGTTGCAAAGAGGGAACAGTCCTGATTGGCCTTTATCCCTGTGTTATGATTGGCCTTTATCTCTGTGTCGTGATTGGCCTTTAGCTAACTGTGGGTGTGGCTTTGAGAGCCCGGGAGAGTTTAAAAAGGGAGCTGTGCTCCACTTGTTGGTAGTGTGTTCCTGACTTATAGTTTGCTGTTCAAATAAAGCTGAAATCACACCATTATATGACTGCCATCTCTTGGGTTTTTAGTGGTTATCTTTACTTTCTCCTGTAGTTTATAGTTCCCCTTCCTTTTTTTCTTGTAGTTTTGGGGAAAAAAATTAAAAAAGGAATACCTGGCTCCTTCCCCGCACCCGTGACTGATCATGGGCCCTGGGCTGGATGGGAAATTTGGGGGGCCTTGCCTCTAAATCAGGGGACCTAGCCCCAAGATGCCCCACTGTAGCTATGGGCCTGCAATGGAGGGAGAAGCCAATGCAGAATCGCCCTTGGAAGGAGGTGATGGTTCCAGATTAGAAGGACAGCCACAAGAACCGTAGGTCTCCAGAGAACATCTCAGAAAGTGAGCATTAGAGCTTGCTTAGCCAAACCTGGTGTCAGCAATGGCCCCTGGTCTTCTGATCTTCTCCTAATGCTTGGGAAAGTTCTTCCCAGACCAAAGAGCGTGACACCTAATGGCCCTGAAAGCAAGATGACCTCCATTGGACATCTTGGTCAGTAATCTGCATTAAAGCTTCCTTTGGGTCCGTGGTAGGAATGTACAGAACCCCCTGGAACATTTGATTCACTTTCCTGAAAATCTCTTTTTCCCCCTGCAGAATTACTCAGTTTTTTCAGTTGAGAAGGAACTCCAAATTCACCTCCCAGAATAGCTTTAATAAAAACTGAGGGGCATCTGTAGCAAAGCATATGACATCTCTAACACCATAGTAGTTTCAGGTGGGTAACTCTGTTAGTCTGTAGAGGCAGAACGAAGTTTGAGTCCAACAGCACCCTAGAAGAGATGTGGAATGGAATGGTACAGTCCAATCTTGTAAGATCATAGAATCATAGAACGTTAGAGTTGGAAGGGATCTTGCAGGTCATCTGGTCCAACCCCCTGCACTCTGCAGGAGCGAAGCCGAAAGATAGCCCTACAACATACCCAAAAGATGGTCGTCCAGCCTCCGCTTGAAAACGTCCAGCAAAGGAGCATCCACCACCTCCCGAGGCAGACTGTTCCACTGCTCAACAACTCTTACAGTCAGGAAGTTTCTCTTGATATTTAGCCGGTATCGACTCCCTTGTAATTTACACCCATTAGATCGAGTCTTGCAATTCAGAGCAAGAGAGAATAGATTTGCTCCATCTTCTACATGACAGCCCTTCAAATACTTGAAGACTGCAATCATGTCCCCTCTAAGCCTTCTCTTTCCCAGGCTAAACATACCCAACTCTTTCAGCCTTTCCTCATAAGATTCCAACCCTCTCACCATTCTGGTCGCCCTCTTCTGGACACACTCGAGCTTGTCAACATCCTTCCTAAAATGTGGTACCCCAAACTGGACACAGTACTCCTGGTGAGGCCTGACCATAGCAGAATAGAGCGGGACTACCACCTCCCGTGATATGGACACAATGCTTCAGTTCATGCGTCCCAAGATCTCAGAAGCTATGCAGGGTCAGTACTTGGATGGTAAACCCCCAACCAAGAGTCTGCAGAGGAAGGCAATTGCCAACCACCTCTGCCTCTCACTTGTCTTGAAATCCCCTTGCTGGGTTTGCCATAACTTGGTTGTGACTTGATGACACTTAAGTACTTAGCACCTTAGAGACCAACAAAATTTTCCAGGGTAGCTTTTGAGTGTCAACGCTCCCTTTATTAGATACGAGACTGTGGCCCCGGTCAGACGTGCCAGCTAATGCGCGGAGGGAGGGAGGCTATTGGTAGCGCGGTAATTTGACCCACTGCTGCATGATCCCACGCAACGGCGGGTGAGCTGGTGTAGTTACCGTGCAGCCTGCTCCCTCGAGGGCTCAGCGATGCCAACCTGCTTCCTTAAGGGTTCAATGATGTCACCGGAGCACGCTGGGGCGATCACTCCGTCCTTGGCCATCGCACAGTCACTTGGTACTGCAGTTTCAGCAGTGTTTTTTAAGTGCGCTTCTTTGCCTCCCTCCTACGGGTCTCTGACGGGTGCAGGACGCTGGCCAGATGTGCCAGTGTGAACGCACCCGTAAAATCCGCTTGCCACTCGTCGGACTCCCGAGGTAACTATTGCGTGTGATCGCAGCCTGTATCTCACAACTTATTTTGACTCACAAAAAACGCATACCCTACCATAACTGGCAGTCACAGGAATGACTTGTGTGCATGGTAGTGTACGGTATTGTATTGATTTCCCCCCACAAAATTAGTGTAGGAACAATACTGTCATGATCTGGGCTGTGCAAGCAAGGCCTAGCAGGCTCAGGGAGCCTGTGTAGCAGTGGGAGAAGGCTAGGCCTACAATACCCCAGAAGCCCCTGAGAGGTTTTGGCGCCAATTTTAGCCAATCACAGGGAAAGGGGACATATAACAAAAGAGCTGGTACAGAAGAAGAGTTCTTCTTTCTTCCAAGTGAGCAGAGCCAGAAGGAAGACTGCCGAAAGGAAGAGACCCTCATCCCGAGAGGAAGGGTGAGCAGACTGAGGCCCACGGGAGACAGTGAGCTAGTTTAGATGCACTAGGGCATTTGGTTTCTTTTCTTTTCACCCCCTTACTGATATTGTTCTTGCACCTTGTTTGTTGCCTGTATTTGACTGACCTCCTATAAAAATAAACCTTTTCCTTGTTGTTTACACTGCCTGGTCCTCACGCTTATTTCAGCCAAACAAGGGAGGTCTGAAGGTCTTGGGAGGGTGCTCTGGGTCTTTTTTCAAGGGATCCTAAAACCAGAGTGGTGGCAGCGTCAAGTGACACCCCACTTGAGCCATGACAAATACGATCTATACAAAGCACCCTTGTCCAGATTATTAACTCGTGATACTCCAGAACCATGTTTATATACTATCTACTGGACCATCCGTGCTTTCCACAGAATGGGAAACACCAGCCAGATTAGTGGTTTAGTTAAAATTTATGAACTGGTCATTGTTCGCAAGGGTTTCCCACATTCTCCTCCGGTTTTGCAATTGCATGCCTTGCCGGAATCGGTATTCTCATTCTTAGGAAATAATGAACTCTCTCGCCCCCTTTGGATTGCTCAAAGAGGCTTCCAGAAATAATAGTAATGGAAGCAGCAAAGGGGAGCTGGTGCTTTGAGTGAGCAAATTACGTCAGGCAAAATCAGATTGCTTTGCTGGATGGAAGGGCAAGATTAACAGATGAAAAGGAAGCAGCAGATGGGCTCCCATTTCCGCTGTTGGTGCACACTTGACCACACCGTTCATTGCTTCTGACATGCAGAGGTGCTTTGGATTGATAATGCTGGTTGATGGATCCGTTTGGTAGTGGGCAGAGTTCACCACATATTCCCAGACGGGTGGTGGAATCCGAGATAATGACATTAGTCATCCCCTTTCTCCAAGTGTGTATTGTATGTGGTAAGTGCAAGTCAAGTCACTTCTGATGTGGGGTGGCAAGAAGAGGAAGAAGAAGAAGAAGAAGCTGCCATTTTTCTCCAGGGGAACTGATCTCTGTAGCCTGGAGATCAGTTGTAATTCAAGGAGAACTCCAGCGCCCACTTGCAGTGTCTTTCATGTTCTTTTATGCTTGTCTTTTATTCTTGTCTGCAGACTTGGCCAACCTGAAAAATCAGCAGTGGCTGAACATAGCCTAACCCAAACAGGACACAGCATTTGGTTCCAAGACACTGAAAGACTGGACAACACTTCCAGTTACCATGTCAGATTACACGGGGAAGCCATTAAAATTCATAAACATAAACACAATTTCAACAGGAGAGAAGAGAGTTTAAAAATAAACAGAGCATGGTTTCCTGTCCTGAAAAACACAAAAGGCTCTACAGCTGGCAATAGCACTACAGATAAGATTAGCGTTTCAATAGCCATTCCACACACAAAAGAACCTCCCCAGGAAACAAGAAACCTCCTCAGGAAACAATCCATAGACAAAAGAACCTCCTCAGGAAAGCTGCTCCATTAGCATGTTCATAGCCTGGAGAACTCCTACAAGATAATGACTCAGCCCTACCCCACCTTCCAGGGTAGATATAAATTACCTACCTACCATTTTTCTGCTCACCTTGACACAGAGAGTACTCCTCCATCTTTCTGTATGCCATTCACAGCTACTGGTGAAATGTCAGGTCCTACAATGCCAAGACCACGGCCACACAACCCGGAAGATCTACAGCAACTAATGTTGTACAAATGCATTATCCCATTCCTCCGGTTGATTTGGAGGTCTGTAGTATACCCCCACAACAATATCCCCTTCTTTTCCCCCTCGCTCTATCCTGACCCACACACTTTCAACAGGGCAACTCTAAAAAAAATATAGCTTTCTACCATAGAGTTTTTGCCCCAAAAATGAGAACATCGCCCCGACATCCTCAACATGCCTACATCACTTCCGGGTCACATTGAAGTCACTGTAGGCACATCATTGAAATGTCCTGGCAGTGGGGATCCGGCATCCCAGTGCCTGCTGGACTGGGTTAACATAAGAGAGAAGCCAATGTTGGATCAGGCCAATGGCCCATCCAGTCCAACACTCTGTGTCACACTGTGGACATAACCCAGGTGCTCTCGGGAGTTACACCAGTGGGGCCGTAACTCCAGAAGCCCTCCCACTGCTGCATTCTCATGCACCAAAAATACAGTGCATTACTGCCCCAGACAGGGTGTTTCATCTATAGTAAAGGTAAAGGTTTCCCATGCTTGAAAGCCAGTTGAATCTGATGCTAGGGATGTGGTGCTCATCTCTGTTTCCAAGCTGAAGAGCCAGCACTGTCCAAAGTCATTTCTGTGGTCATGTGGCCAGCATGACTAGATGCTGAGGTGCACGGAAGGCTGTTACCTTCCCACCAAAGCGGTACCTATTTATCTACTTGCAATTTCTTGCTTTTGGACTGCTAGGTTGGCAGGAGCTGGGACCAGAGCTGGGAGCTCACTCGGTCATGAGGCACTCGGGTCTCAAACTGCTGAACTACCGACCTTCCAGTCTGTAGTTCAGCATCTTAACCACTTGAGCCACCTCAGCCCCATTTCATCTATACCTTGTGGCTAATAGCTACTGATGTTCCTCTGCTATTAGAACAGATAAAACAGATAAAAGGAAGCACTTCTTCACCCAAAGAGTGATTAACATATGGAATTCACTGCCACAGGAGGTGGTGGCAGCTACAAGCATGGACAGTTTCAAGAGGGAACTAGATAAACATATGGAGCAGAAGTCCATCAGTGGCTATTAGCCACAGGGCATAGATGGGAACTCTCAGTCTGGGGCAGGTGATGCACTCTATTCTTGGTGCTGGAGGGGGCAGCAGTGGGAGGGCTTCTAGTGTCCTGGCCCCACTGCTGGACCTCCTGAGGGCACCTGGTATATTTTGGCCGCTGTGTGACAGAGTATTGGACTAGATGGGCCATTGGCCTGATTCAACATTGGCTTCTCTTATGTTCTTATGTTCTTATGCTCCAGATGTCTATCCAATCCAGTGTTCCCTCTAAACTGAGTTAGTGTGAGCTAGCTCACAGTTTTTTAGCTCCCGGCTCACACATTTTTGCCTTAGCTCAGGAAGGGACGGCTCCGGAGCAAACTAATTTATGCAGTAGTCAACTCTCTTGCTCACAGCTTTAAGGCCAGCAGCTCACAAAGCAGAATTTTTGCTCACAAGACTCCACAGCTTAGAGGGAGCATTGATCCAGTTCCCCCCTTGAAGCCATCCATGCTTGTAGCCACCACCTCCTGTTGCTTTAGGTTCCCCCAGATCTGTGCACAGGCAAAGATGCTGCTCATTCAAACCGGTTGGCAGCCAGCAGCTCTGCTGAGGACTACCCAGACGAACACCAACGTGAAGGATTCTATTGAAACGCGGCATTCATTGACGACTGATTTATATGATTTGGAAGGCAATTTAACGAGTGGTTTGCTTGTCTCTTTAAACAATTGCCTGCTCAGCAGAGCACTTTCTCAGCAAAGATGGGAGGCTAGTAGTACTCAGTCGGGCTGGGGGAGAATGCACCTGGGTGAAAAGCCAGTAATAGCACTGTATTGTGTGTAAGGAAGACTAAGGAACAAGCTGCTGATACGGACATACACATCAATGAATAGGCTCACCTGGCTCCAGGTGGGGCCTTGAGGTGGCCCAGCATTAGAACTGATCTCCAGCTCAAAGAGCTCAGTTCCCATGGAGAAAACGGCTGCTTTGGAAGGTGTTCGCAAAAATATAGATACCCAGTCCAGAAAGTAGAAACCACAAAATGAATGCTGTGTATAAATCGTTCACCTCAAGTAATCCTTTCCTTATATATAAAAGAGTAGTGGTCGGCTGCAATGCCCAAATAAGGCATGCCCAAATAAGGAAAAAATGTGCGGCAAAATGGGTTGGCTGCGGGGGCTGCCACTCACAGTTGGGCCCTGGCCATTGGCTGGCGTGCCTGGTTGCATGGGCTCTGTCCTGCCCACACAGCCAGCATGCAGCCTCCTCGCCCCAGTCTTCTTCCAGCCGCCAGGCCGGGAGGATGCTCCGGCGGCTGCCCGCTGATGGGCCAGGCCCCACGACGGCCTCCCTCACTGCAGGACCACCCTGCCCCTGGTAAGCAACTGGGGCTGTTGATGCCTTGCGCGGTGGGAACGAGGTGGCACAGCTGGCCTCACCGTGCAGGCGCATCCAGGGAAAGGGGCCACGAGCACCTGGCTGGCCCGAAGACGGAGATGCCCTCCCTTGCTTGCTGCACCGCCACTGCAGGGCCATGCGCAGAGGGGGAGGTTGACCTCGCCTAGCCCTCTGGCCACCGCTGCCACAGAGGGGAATGGGCCCTACACGGGGCGTCCGGCTAGCGCCTGTTGCATTGGGCCACGTAATGGGCCTTGCCACTAGTACACAATAAAGTTCAATTTTTTAAAATTAAAAGTGTATCGTTGTATTTATTACTTGTGACGTCAAAATCTTGCAAGGCTTCCCAAATTTTATGCGTATATTCCATTAGTACACAACTAATTCCATTAATATTATGCAACTATTCCATTAATATGCAAGCAGGAAACAAAATATTTGACATTCAAGGGTACTTCCACTGCTTAACAATGCAAAGAAGTGAATCAAGAATCCAGGACCAATACTGTCCTTGCCACAAAATTTAATTACATACAGTTGCAGGATACATCGTCGAAGGCTTTCATGGCCAGAGTTCATTAGTTGTTGTCGATTTTCCGGGCTGTATGGCTGTGGTCTTGGCATTGTAGGACCTGACGTTTCACCAGTAGCTGTGACTGGCATCCTCAGAGGTATAACACAGAAAGATGGAGTACTCTCTGTGTCAAGTCGAGAAGAAAAATGGTAGGCAGGTATATCTACTCAGGAAGGTGGGGTAGGCCTGAGTCCTGATCTTGTAGGAGTTCCTCAGGCTGTGACATGCTAATGGAGGAGCTTTTCTGAGGAGGTTGTTTTCATATGGATCGGCTGTTGAAATTCTAATCTTAACTGTAGTGCTGTTGTAAGATGTAGAGCATTTTGGGTTTTTCAGGACAGGAAACTGTGCCGTATTTATTTTTAAACTCTCTCCTTTCCTGTTGAAATTGCAGAATTGACCCTCCACTGGAAAACACATAAGAACATAAGAGAAGCCAATGTTGGATCAGGCCGATGGCCCATCTAATCCAACACTCTGTCACACAGTGGCCAAAAATACCAGGTGCCATCAGGAGGTCCAGCAGTGGGGCCAGGACACTAGAAGCCCTCCCACTGCTGACCCCCCCAAGCACCAAGAATACAGTGCATCACTTTCCCCAGCCTGAGAGTTCCTTGTGGTTGTACTCATAGGTTAATAATGTGCCCCAAAGACTACTGGAGAGATTCCTAAGTTTCTTTCTCATTGTGGACTGTCTTCTTCAGAGCGTCCGGCTCCCCAGCAGACGCCGAAGGCTGACTTTGCCTCCATGAAAGGAGGGAGGAGTTCGGCTGCGTGCAGCTGGGTTCTTTAAGGGAGCGGGGCCAGCACCATTTTAATGGCTGGCCCCCCTCTGGATCAGGCAGTTTTTCCTCATGCTTGGAGAAGAAGGAGCATGAGGCAGTAAGAGAGCCTTTGCAGGCCTGGGGCCTGGGCGGTGGATCTCACCGGCATCGGGATGAGCGCGGCAATGGGGACGACCGCCTGAAGAGGCTCTCGGCGGTGGCGGCTTATTTGCGGCAGTGGCGTTGGCGTTTCTGTCGTTAGCAGTGACGCTGAGGGAACACGGAGGGTAGTCTCCCTGGTGGTGTAATTTATCCGGTTGCTCTGTTGCTGTGGAGGGCTGGCAGTTAGGTGGCCATTTTGGGAAGGCCTGTGATGGGCGGCCATTTTGGGAAGATCTGGTACTGGTGGCCATTTTGGGGAGGTCTAATGTAGTCCTTAGCCATTTGGGGGGGGGGGCATTCTGCATTGCCTTTTTGGCGGCTGTTTAAAAGTTAGATTTGGTGGTCATTTGAAGCTGCCCTTTTGGGCAGTCGTTTCTAGGAGTCCTTTAGGCTGCAATTTTAGATTTGACAATAAGGAATTAGGCCACATACAAAAGAAAAACAAAACGAAATCCTCGCTCCTACACTTGTAGCTGCTGGGTTGGTTCCGTCAGAGCTGTTCTCTCAAGGACGGTTTTGGGAAGAGCTCTCTCGGCCCCGCCTGCCTCGCAGGATGTCTGTTGTGGGGAGGGGAAGGGAAAGGAGATTGTAAGCTGCTCTAAGACTCCAGGTGAAGGGTGGGGTATGAATCCATTCTTTTCGTTCCTGCCTTCCTTCCTCCATCTATTGTGGCTGCCATGGGTTTTTTACGCTCGGATTTATAAGAGAGCGAATCTCTGTACTAACTGCCTGGAAGGCGTTTGGGGGGATGTGTCTCAGTCCGAGACCATCTGCCTGGGGTGCAGAAGGTCACAGGTTAGGTCCTCAGCATCTTTAGTTATGGATTTGGCAGCGAGTGATATGACAGCGAGTGGTAAGACCTAGAGAGCATTTGCCAGTCTGAGCAGGCAATACTCATTTTAGCAAGCTTGAAAGCGTACAGTGCGATTCCTTGCAAGAATAAAACTTGCAGCAGGGCTTAATTATAGTGGGGACTGGAGAGAGAGATTTCTATTCTAATTAACATTTTTACGGTCTTTTATTCAGAGACAGGCCACGTAACTTGCCGATCTTCAGATTACAATATTTGGCCCTATTGCAAAGAGACGTCTTTCCGGTGTAGTGGTTAGGTGCAGCGGACTCTAATCTGGAGAACCAGGTTTGCTTACCCATTCTTCTGCATGAGGCCGGTTAGGTGACCTTGGGTCAGTCACAGTTCTCTTAGAGCTGTTCTCTCTGAGCTCTCTGTGAGCAGTATTTCCTCTAAGCTGAGTTAGTGTGAGCTAGCTCACAGTTTTTTTAGCCTCTGGCTCACAATTTTTTTCCCTCTTAGCTCAGGAAGGACGGCTCCAGAGCAAACTATTTTATGCAGTAGCCAAATCAGTCACGCACAACTTAAATGCCAGTAGCTCACAAGGTAGAATTTTTGTTCACGAGAATCCACCGCTTAGAGGGAGCACTGCCTCTGAGGTAGGTGGGGCTGAGATCTCTCTCTCGAGAACCGCCCTTGAGAGGATAGCTCTGAGAGAACTTGTGACTGACCCAAGGTCACACCGGCAGCTGCATGTGGAGGAATGGGGAATCAAACTTGGTTCTCCCAGATCAGAGTCCGTGCTCTTAAGCACTACACCAAGCTGAATTGTTGGAGATGTATTGAAGGTACCACTCTTGAGTGCCCTTCAAGGCTTTCTTGCCCTGTGGAAGGGAATTAATTCCACAGTGGGAGGGAGAGGGAAGCCCAAGGTCTCTCACCCCAGCTTCCACAAGCAGCAGACAGTGTTTGTGGGGGGGTGTCTCCTCAAAAATAAGGTTTCTCAAATGGCTCTTTGTGGGGCGGGCCTTTTAATTAAGGGGCAGGGCCCCGAAATGCCCCCGTGTAGCTACGGGCCTTCTAATGGCTCAATGTCTCTTCTAGAATTCCAGCAGGATGTTTTCTGCAGGGAAATCTAAGAGACAAATCCTTAGAATAACAGAGTAACCAAAGGTAGACCCTACCTCTGCCGATAGAGCAGACCTTCTCGGCTTTTACGAGTGGGTAGCTCGGCAGTTTCCACCCTCGTCGCCCACTTAGGAGCACGAAAAACGAGACGAGGGTATTTCACTCCTCTGATGAAGGGAGCTTTGCCTCTCGAAGGCTCATGCACAGAACATCCCGTCGGTCTCTCAGGGGCTCCCGGACTCACATCTACCCGCTCGCTCCTCTGGTAATGGATAAGATTTCTTGCCCAATAAGGGAATGAAGAATGTGAACAATGAATAACAAGTACCAGAGATGCTTCAGCCCGCCTTCCATCCACCATCCGACAAGCACAACTTATTTCTTCTTCTTCCTCTGATAAAATGGGAGGCAGTCATTATTTCTAATTACACGGGGATGAGGGCGGAACGCGGCCTTTTCTATTAGTCTGAGGTGAAGGACTGGCTCCCGGGTGCAGAGCATTAATTTTCCTTTAAGGGACGCTTGCGAAGGCAGAAGGCTGGTTCCGCTTGATTTACAGTGTCAGCATTTTTGAGGCCCTGTATCTCATGCTGCCTCTCTCTCTCTTACACACACGCACAGTTCTAATTTCGTGAACAACCACTGTTTAATCAGGAGGCGCCCGGCATGATTAATACAAATGCAGGACCTTTATTACTCCGAGAGAGCCTCCTTCCCGATAGCAAAGTTCTCTGGGTGATGAATAATCCTGTTCCAAATCTGAGTTTCAGCTCAATCTCTCGGGGGATCCTTCTTTATATCTATTTTTTTTTTAATGCCCTAGGGCGTGCTTCCAAAAGATGAGCTGAATTCCCTTTCCTCGCCACGAAGTAGAGTCGGTAAAGGAGAACGGCATTCTTTCGCCAACAAAGTATTTTCTGGAAGGAA
Organism: Gekko gecko; assembly: GCA_029375565.1. Classification (NCBI taxonomy): domain Eukaryota; kingdom Metazoa; phylum Chordata; class Lepidosauria; order Squamata; family Gekkonidae; genus Gekko; species Gekko gecko. The sequence goes on from JAPDNY010000009.1 coordinate 70,496,632, forward strand.
AACGTCCTGTGGAAATGAAGTCTGTGTCGAGTCCTCTTTGTGGGAGAGTATCCGGAGAACCTGAGCTCTTCATTTTGAAAAAAAAAAAAAGAATTCATCCAGTCCTCACGGAGGTTGAGAAATGTTTGCATTCTACACTTGGCACTGTGACGTAGATACGAAAAGATAAAATTAAAACAAGTATTTGACTATCTATTGGAAAACAGCTAAATAGGGCAAGAGCCAGTTTGGGGTAGTGGTTAAGTGTGCAGACTTTAATCTGGGAAAACCGGGTTTGATTCCCCACTCCTCCACTGGCACCTGCTGATGTGACCTTGGGTCAGTCACAAGCTCTGGCACAGCTGTTCCTGAAAGAGCAGTTTGTGTTAGAGTTCTCTCAGCCCCACCTACCTCACAGGGTGTCTGTTGTGGGGCGGGGAAGGGAAAGGAGATGGTAAGCTGCTTTGAGACTCCTTTGGGTAGTGAAGGGTGGGGTATAAATTCAGTCTCCTCCTCCTCCTCCTCCTTCTTCCCAGTAAATCACAGGGGAAGAAAGGGGGGGATGGGGTAACAAAGATATCGGCAATACATGGAGTTGCCAACCTCCAAGAGGTCCATCACACTCAATGAGCACCCAGATATACCCTCATTTCATCCCAATCTTCCTCAGGAGTAATCCTGTTGTATGGCAAGGTATCAGCCTCTTGATACAGTTCAAGGTCTGTTAGGAGCAAACCCATACATTGAACTGTATCAAGAGGCTGATGCCTTGCCATACAATAGGATTGCTCCTGAGGAAGATTGTGGTGAAATGAGTGTATATCCGGGTGCTCATTGAGTAAGATGGACTTTTCCTTGTAACTTTGTTAAGTTTTATAGAGAGTATGATAGACTTTTCCTTGTAATTTTGTAAAGTTTGATTCATTATACAACACGGTCTTTACTAAACACCATAGTCATTCATGTCACAGGGTTGTTGGTTATATTTTCCACATTGATACCTTTGACCCCCCCCTCTTGGTTTTTTCAACCTCCAGGAGGTGGCTGTAGAGTTCCTGGGATTACAACTGATCACCAGGTGACAGAGATCAGTTCACCTGGAGATAAGGGCTGCTTTGGAAGGTGGACTCTATGGCACATGCCACTGAGTTCCCTCCCCAAACCCCGACCTCCTTAGGCTCCACCCTCCAAAATCTCCAGGTATTTCCCAACTTGGAGCTGGAAACCCTAGTGATACAAGGGTGCCATCCAAATGCTAGAGGTGGACAGGGGCGTGGAAATGTAAATTAACTACATCTCAATGTTGCGATGTCAGTTCCACCGCAATCTTGAACGTGACACCAACCTGGGCCTCTAGGATTCCCTCAAAACTCAATGGTTTTGTATATTCCCCTCCCTTCCCCTTGAATTTTGCGCAGTAAAAATATCCTTTTCACCTTGGGTTCTGATATCATAAAGTCAACATGGGATGTTTATTTCAAGAGTTGAGAAGTCGAAATGGATAAGAATTGCAATTACGACGTGCTCAGATGAAGCAGTCCTTGTGAAACAGATATTTTTTATTGCACAACATTTATTGTGTGTGAGCGATGAAAAAAGAGTCTTATGAGGAAAGGCTGAAAGAGTTGGGAATGAAAGAGAAGACTTAGAGGGGACATGATTGCAGGGCTGTCATGTAAAAGATGGAGCAGATCTATTCTCTCTTGCTCTGGATTGCAAGACTAGATCTAGTGGGTGGAAATTACAAGGAAGTCGTTACCGGCTAGATATCAGGAGAAACTTCCTAACTGTAAGAGTGGTTGAGCAGTGGAACAGTCTGCCTCGGGAGATGGTGGATGCTCCTTCCCTGGACATTTTCAAGCGGAGGCTGGACAACCATCTTTTGGGTATGTTGTAGGTATGTAGGGCTATCTTTTGGCTATGCTCCTGCAGAGTGCAGGGGGTTGGACTAGATGACCTGCAAGTTCCCTTCCAATTCTAACATTCTATGATTCCATGATTCTAAGAGAGTTTTCCACAGAATTATAATTATTATAGTAAACAATTTCGCACATAAAATTTCGCACATATATCTTTATTGACGCTTCATTATTTTTGTCACGGATGTTTTGTTTGGACTTCTGTCTCCTCCCATGATCTCTCACTTTTGGCTTCAACCACCTGGAGGCCGGCAGCCCTGCTCATTTCCATCTTGGAAGCGGAAGTGGGACTCATCAGATCTCCACACGCACAAAGAAGGCTGGAGAAAATCTCAGTGGGGCCCCCTAAAAGAAACATTTATCTTTCTCCCGTCACCTGTCTAGGTTCGTTTTAATTATCCCAGTTTTAAAAAATGAGTTTGTCGAAAGCAGCTTCAAGAATTGCCCGGTTTCCCCTTCCACCCCAAGGACTGCGTTTCAACAGGCTCTGTGTGCCAGAGAATTCACATTGCCAAGTTGTCAAGGGGAGGGAGAGACTAATCGTGTTTCAAAAGTCCTTAAACACCTGCCTGACTTCTTAAGCTCCGGGGGACTTCAGCAGTCCTGAGTATTATTAGCACCGGCCTACGGGAATTGGGGTCACCTGAAAGAGCCGGGTGTACTAATTGCTAAGGAAACCTCGCTATCTGTAGCCTGTCCCGTAAATCCACCAGGGTATTGAGATATTGACGTTGCCATCAGGAAATGAAAGCCCGAGGAGATAAAAGGAGGAGTAGCGTATCTCGACGGGAAAATCCACGAGGCTGTATATTAAACTCTGGGGCTCCAAGCTGTGCAGAACGCGGAGTGTAAGAGAGGTTAAAAAGGGGGCTGGAGGCACTAGTATGCAAAGCCAGCACTGGAGGAGAAAGAAGAGAGCTCGGAGTCACTTCTCCCGCATGGAGGTTGGTGATAACCTCCCCTTTTGCTGTGGGAAACCTATCGAGCGTTTGCCCCTCTAGGACTGGTGGACTTCTTCATTTGGAATACTGTGTACAGTTCTGGTCACCACACCTTAAAAAGGATATTATAGCATTGGAAAAAGTGCAGAGAAGGGCAACTAGAATGATCAAAGGGTTGGAGAACTTTCCCTAAGAGGACAGGTTGAGGCGCTTCAGGCTCTTTAGCTTGGAGAAGCAACAGCTGAGGGGTGACGTGATCGAGGTTTACAAGATTATGCATGGGCTAGAGCAGGTAGAGAAAGAGGTCCTTTTCTCCCTTTCTCACAGTACAAGAACTCGTGGGCACTCCATGAAATTGCTGAGCAGTCGGGTTAGAACAGGTACAAGGAAGTCCTTCTTCACCCAAAGAGTGATTAACATGTGGAATTCACTGCCACAGGAGGTGGTGGCAGCTATGAGCATGGACGCCTTCAAGAGCAAATTAAATAAACATATGGAGCAAAGGTCCATCAGTGGTGATCAGTCACAAGGTATAGATAGGGACCTTGGACCAAGTGATGCTCTGTATTCTTGGTGCTGGGGGGGGGGGTCAACAGTGGGAGGGCTTCTGGTGTCCTGGCCCCACTGCGGACCTCCTGATGGCACCTGGTATTTTTGGCCACTGTGTGACAGAGTGTTGGACTGGATGGGCCGTTGGCCTGATCCAGAATTGGCTTCTCTTATGTTCTTATGTTCTTCTTTAGGCTTTATAGTGGAATTACTATCTCCAAGTAAGGCCTGAAGATTTCCTGGAATTGCAACTGATTTCCACATTATAGAGATCAGGTCCCCTGAAGTAGGGATGTGCAATCAGTTCGGCCAAGTCGAATACTTTGCCGAGCCGAATACTTGGCCGAATATGAGCTGCTTTGGAATGTGGACTCTACAGATGTCCGATCTCCCACTGCCAGGCCCCACCTCTCTGCCACTAGCCAGTAGGCTGGTGGTGGGAAACTACCCCCCCCCCCAAAAAAAGGAGCAACACCTGGCATTTCCGTGATGTGCTTACATGACCCAGAAGTGATGTAGGTGTATTGGGGACATTGTGGGAGGTGACGCTGTAGTTTCTGGGCAAAACGCTATTTTAGAATTAGCTTCTACTGTGGTGTTTATGCCCAAAAAACAGCGCATCACCCCTGATGTCCCCAACATGCCTACATCACTTCCGGGTCACGTAGGCCTGTTGCTGAAATCCCGGGTGCTTATTTTATTTATTTATTAGTGAAATATATACCCTGCCCTTCCCAAAATAAGCTCAGGGCGGATAACAATAAAGTGCATGAACAATTAAAACCAAAAAAAATATATAATTAATTCTTAAAACAGCTAAAACCCTTAAACAATTAAAAGATGGCAAATTAAATATAACAGTTCAGACTTCCTATAAGCTGGACTGCTGGTAACTGGAGTCGCACCGAGCTGATGTAGTATCAAAACTCCGCATGGGGCAAATAATTAGGGCAACTTCTGTGCAGGGAGGCCAACTAATTGGGTGTCCACTGCCTCAGCTGAAGGCCAGTTTGGTGTGAGAGCTAGTTTGGTGTGGTGGTGAAGTGCGTGGACTCTAATCTGGGAGAGCCAGGTTTGATTCCCCCAATCCTCCACTTGCACCTGCTGGATTACTTTGGGCAAGCCATAGTTCTGGCACAACTGCTCTTGAAAAAGAGCAGTTTCTGTCAGAGCTCTCTCAGCCTCACAGGGTGTCTGTTGTAGGGAGGGGAAGGGAAAGCCGCTCTGAGACTCCTTTTGGTAGAGAAGAGTGGGATATAAATCCAATCTCTTCTCTTCTTCTTTACAGGCCCAGTAGAACTGTTATAGGTCCTGAAAGGCCCTGTTCCTCCCAGCTCCCAGTAAATGTACCTTCTATCCCCCACTGGCTACTCAGAGGAACCCAGCAAGCCCAGTGGACTCTTTGGCATTATACACCTCTGAGGTCCCTCCCCTTCCCAAATTGCACACTCCCAAGCAGGGCTATTTTTGTGCAGGAACGCACAGGGACGGAGTTCCGGCTGACTTCTGAGTTGGCCACGCCCAGCAGGAACTCATTAGCATAATAGGCCACACCCAACAGCAGAAACTCATTAGGATTGGCTACATGAGGGGTGTGTGGCCTGACATGCAAAGGAGTTCCTGCTCCAAAAAAAGCTCTGGATTTTGACAACCAACAAGGTAAACAGAATAAGAAGCAAAAGGTGGGTGTGGCTGGATGACCACACTTTTGGTAATGTGGGGTGTGGCCTAATATGCTAATGAGCTGTGCTGCCAGGGGTGTGGCCTAATATGCTAATGAGATCCTGCTGGGCTTTTTCTACAAAAAAAGCCCTGCTCCCAAGAATCCATCCCTAAATCTCCAAGAATTTCCCGACCTCAGAGTTGGCCACTGTACTTCACAGGAATGCCAGTGGCCCAAGAGGTGAACACGTGACCCTACTTTATGCTAAGTCATACCAGTGGTCCCACTAGCTGGACTGGGTTTGTAATAAGTATCCAATTCTACCAATGGGGGCAGAGGATCCCACCCCCCAAGCTGCTCCAAGCACCAATGGGAGGAAAATGTTTTTTTTTAAATCCTACAGCACTGTGTCCGGCGCTTCATCGTTTTCTGTCAAAACTGAAGTGACATGAGTAGCTCTAGGAATCTCAAGAAATTCTATGGTTTTACCATAGAGTTCCTGGCAGTTCCTAGAGGTCCTTGTGTCAGTTCCTTTCTCCGCCCACTTCCTTTCTCCCATATCCACACCCACCACCCTACCTTCTGCAGGCGAAGCAGAGCTTCTGCCACTGAGACGCAAATCCTTCCCTGGCCTGATCCTGTATAAGGTACCTTCATGTGTTCAGTAGGCTTCCATGTGGTCATGTGTACCTCATCTGAGCCCTTCACAGGGGTGCTTTACAGCAGCAGACTATCCACTGTACAAAATTCAGATCTTTTCAGTGCAATGATAAGACTCCTTACTGCATTAAGAATGTAAGAACATAAGAGAAGCCATGCTGGATCAGGCCAGTGGCCCATCCAGTCCATCATTCTGTGTCACACAGTGGCCGAAACCCAGGGGCTGTAAGGAGGTCCACCAGGAGGGCCAGAATTCCAGAACCCCTCCCATTGGTGCACCAAGAATGCAGAGCATCACTAACCCAGACATAAGAACATAAGAGAAGCCATGTTGGATCAGGCCAGTGGCCCATCCAGTCCAACACTCTGTGTCACACAGTGGCCAAAACCCAGGTGCCGTCAGCAGGTCCACCAGCAGGGCTGGAAGCCCTCCCACTGTTGACCCCCCCAAGCACCAAGAATACAGAGCATCCCTGCCCCAGATAGAATGTTCCATCTATACCATGTGGCTACCAGCCCCTGATGGACCTCCGCTCCATACGTTTCTCTAAGCCCCTCTTGAAGCTGTCTGCGCCTGTAGCCACCACCACTTCCTGTGGCAATGAATCCCATGTGTTAATTACTCACCGGAACATCCCATAGATCTTTGGAAAGAAGGCCAGCTCATTTGAAACTCCAAACTCCCTTGAGTCATTTGGGTGAGGAGAAGCTTTGAAGCCCCTCTTAAAGGTAAAGGTAAAGGTTCCCTTGCTTGAAAGCCAGTCAAATCCGACTCTAGGGTTGCGGTGCTCATCTCCGTTTCAAAGCTGAAGAGCCAGCGCTGTCCGAAGACGTTTCCGTGGTCATGTGGCCGGCATGACTAAACGCCAAGGTGCACGGAACGCTGTTACCTTCCCACCGAAGTGGTACCTATTTATCTACTTGCAATTTCTTGCTTTCGAACTGCTAGGTTGGCAGGAGCTGAAACTAGAGATGGGAGCTCACCCCATCATGCGGCACTCACGAGTCTTGAACTGCTGAACTACTGACCTTCCACAGCCTGCAGTTCAGCGTCTTAACCACTTGAGCCACCGCAGCTCCTCTTATGGTCGCGTAAAAGAGGGTAGCGGGATTTCACATAGCGGCTTTAGGTCACTCCCTCCCCCCCTTTCAATCATCTGCTGCAGGTCTCTAACATCCATTTGCGTACGGCAACGGGGATAAAGAGGTGTCCCCAACGTCGAAACGGAATGATCAGAGCGGCCGTTCAAATCCGACGCAACAAATTGGAGGGGAAAGCGAGGCTGATCTTGGCTTGGCGAGTTCATTAGCGTTGGCGGGGTCGAGGTTGTTAGGGGAAAGTGAGGCAGGGCCCACAGTGGAATAGCAATTGGAGAGCCCCGTTCACTCGCAGAAATGGTAATCGTCCCGGTACACATTCCTTTCTTTAGCACTGTTCCTCTGCCACCTTTCTTCTGCGGTCTTGCTTTTTTTTAGCGTTTAATCTTCGGCGGGCTTTCATCTTTAATCAAAAAGCAGTTTGGCCGTGGAGTCCTCTTGTGCTGGAGAGACTGTAGTGCCTTTGGAGCTCAAAGGCCCCTCTGATTTGCCTTTGAGCACAGAGGAGGAAGGATCAGACCCCGACATGGCTCCAGCTTTGTCGGAACAAAGGCTCTTTGAAACAAAAAAAAAATAAAAACCCTTGCAGACTTTAATGGCTTAGGCCTCTAGAGGAAGCCTCCAGGAATGCCTCTAACGAAATTAGCTCTGAGCTGTCTCAGTTTGGTGTCGTGGATAAGCGTGAGGACTCTGATCTGGGAGAACCGGGTTTGATTCCCCACTCCTCCACTCGCAGCTGCTGGATGACCTTGGGCCATCCATGGTTCTGGCACAGCTGTTCTTGAAAAAGGGCAGTATCTGTCAGAGCTCTCTCCGCCCCACCTACCTCACAGGGTGTCTGTTGGGGGGAAGGGAAGGGAAAGGAGTTTGTAAGCCGCTCTGAGACTCTGAGTGAAGGGTGGGGTATAAATCCAATCTCCTCCTACTCTTCTTTTTTAACATAAGAGAAGCCAATGTTGAATCAGGCCAATGACCCATCTAGTCCAGCACTCTGTCATACAGCGGCCAAAATATACCAGGTGCCATCAGGAGGTCCAGCAGTGGGGCCAGGACATTAGAAGCCCTCCCACTGCTGCCCCCCAGTCCTAAGAAACGGCAAAGCAACCTGGGCATGCCGTCACCGCTCCTTTGGTTTGCAGTACAGCTAGTCCTGGGCTCTTGCCATTTCATGCATGCTTTCTTCTGGAAAGGCTTCTCTGCACCATGAGCTGGTGACTGCAACAACCTGAAGAGAGACTTGCACTTTCGAGGCCTATTAGGTCATTACTGAACTGGTGCCCTTGTCATTTCCGCATGGTGGCCAAAACCATTTGTCACTTATTTATTTTGGTTGCGAGTAGAACTGTATAAGAAGACAGTAGACTCAAGTGTGATCTGTACAGCGTGACAAGATTATTCTGTTTGTGTGTTTGTATAACTGCATTCTCTGCACTTCCATTTTTTGTGTGTCGGTCATGGACAGGTAGCCATTTTTTCAGCAATCGATTCACCTGCTCCGTGACCTGTTTGTGTCTGTTGGGCAGGGGGCTTCCCAGGATTCCATGACCATCATTGTCTCTTTGTGCCTCCAGACTCTCCTGTAGCTTGACCGAGTTCCACCCTCTCCCCGTTCTTCCAGCTTAACTCTTCCGCTCAGCAGGCAATTGTTGAAATACTCAATTAAATCAGTCACAAACCATATGACTCAATCATAAATAAATGCTGGGTGTTAATTGTCTCAAGTCTTGATTTTGTCTCAAGTAGTCCCTTGTGACGCCAACGGCTGCTGATCAGCGAGAACCGGCAGCCGCTTTGTGCATGCAGGGATTTGTGTGGAACCAAACTTCATACCTGCCAAGGAAGGTTGCTGGGTGACCTTGGGCTGCTCATGCACTTTTAGCCTAACCGACCTCACAGGAGGAGAGGAGAATGACATAAGGACATAAGAACATAAGAGAAGCCAATGTTGGATCAGGCCACCACCTCCCGAGGAAGCCCGTTCCACTGAGGAACCGCTCTCACTGTCAGGAAGTTAATGTCTAGTCAAAAACTCTGGGAAAAATTGAATTGACTTTTCATAATTATATTATGGTTAGTTGCTGTAGATTTTCTGGGTTGTGTGGCTGTGGTCTTAGCATTGTAGGACCTGACGTTTCGCCAGTAGCTGTGACTGGCATCTTCAGAGGTCTAACACAGAAAGATGGAGCACTCTCTGTGTCAAGGTGAGCAGAAAAATGGTAGGCAGGTAATTTATATCTACCCTGGAAGGTGGGGTAGGGCTGAGTCATTATCTTGTAGGAGTTCTCCAGGCTATGAACATGCTAAAGGAGGAGCTTTCCTGAGGAGGTTCTTTTGTGTGTGGAATGGCTATTGGAACTCTAATCTTATCTGTAGTGCTATTTTCAGCTGTAGAGTATTTTGTGTTTTTCAGGACAGGAAACCAGGCCCTATTTATTTTTAAACTCTCTTCTTTGATTTTTGAAGAGAGTTTAAAAATAAAAAAATAAATGAATAGGACATTGTTTCCTGTCCTGAAAAACACAAAATGTTCTACAGCTGACAGTAGCACTACAGATAAGATTAGAGTTTCAGTAGGCATTCCACACACAAAAGAACCTCCTCAGGAAAGCTCCTCCATTAGCATGTTCATAGCCTGGGGAGTCATTATCTTGTAGGAGTTCTCCAGGCTATGAACATGCTAATGGAGGCGCTTTCCTGAGGAGGTTCTTTTGTCTATGGATTGTTTCCTGAGGAGGTTCTTTTGTGTGTGGAATGGCTATTGAAACTCTAATCTTATCTGTAGTGCTATTATCAGCTGTAGAGCATTTTGTGTTTTTCAGGACAAGAAAACCATGCCCTATTTATTTTTAAATTCTCTTCTTTGATTTTTGAAGAGAGTTTAAAAATAATAATAAAAAAATAAATAGAACATGGATTCCTGTCCTGAAAAACACAAAATGCTCTACAGCTGACAGCAGCACTACAGATAAGATTAGAGTTTCAGTAGCCGTTCCACACACAAAAGGACCTCCTCAGGAAAGCTCCTCCATTAGCATGTTCATTGCCTGGGGAACTTCTACATGATAATGACTCAGCCCTACCCCACCTTCCTGAGTAGATATAAATTACCTGCCTACCATTTTTCTTCTCACCATGACACAGAGAGTACTCTGAGAATGCCAGTCACAGCTCCTGGTGAAACATCAGGTCCTACAATGCCAAGACCATTGCCAGACACCCCAGGAAATCTACAGCAACTAATAAACTCCGGGCATGAAAGCCTTCGACAACATATTATGGTTGTTATTTTTCATTTACTAATCCTGTGATCTCTCTGACTACTGTAACCTCCAAGTGGTGGCCGGAGATCTCCTGGTATTCCAGCTGATCTCTGGGCAACAGAGCTCAATTTCCCCAGAAGAAAATGGCCGCTTTGGCAGGTGCACCCTATGGCATTTTACCCCACTGAAGTCCCTCCCCTCCCTAAACCACGCCCTCTTCAGGCTCCACCCCCAAAATCTCCAAGGATTTCCCAACTTGGAGTTGGCGACCATGGCTCTTTTTGTAGCAGGAACTCCTTTGCATATTAAGTGACACACCCCTGAGGTAGCCAATCCTCCCAGAGCTTACAGTCACCCCCGTAAGAAGAGCTCTGTTAGCTCTGGGAGGATTGGCTACATTAGGGGTGTGTTGTGGCACCAGGGCTCTTTTTTGTAGCAGGGACTGCTTTGCATATTAGGCAACACACCCCTGATGTAGCCAATCCTCCATGAGCTTACAGTAGCTCCTGTAGGAAGAGCTCTGTAAGCTCTGGGAGGATTGGCTACATTAGGGGTGTGCAGGGCCCTTTTTGTAGCAGGAACTCCTTTGCATATTAGGCTACACACCCCTGATGTAGCCAATCCTCCCAGAGCTTACAGAGCTCTTCTTACAGAGGCGACTGTAAGCTCTAGGAAGATTGGCTACATTAGGGGTGTACAGGGCCCTTTTTGTAGCAGGAACTCCTTTACATATTAGGCCACACCCTCCTGATGTAGCCAATCCTCCCAGAGCTTACAGAGCTCTTCTTACAGGGGCGACTGTAAGCTCTGGGAGGATTGGCTACATTAGGGGTGTACAGGGCCCTTTTTGTAGCAGGAACTCCTTTGCATATTAGGCCACACACCCCTGATGTAGCCAATCCTCCCAGAGCTTACAGAGCTCTTCTTACAGGGGCTACTGTAAGCTCTTGGAGGATTGGCTACATTAGGGGTGTGTCGCCTAATATGCAAGGGAGTTCCTGCTACAAAAAGAGCCCTGTTGGCAACCATACACTGTTTAAAATAGGAGGCCGTCTGAGGAGAGGCCATTGACACAAAAGCCAACTGGATTTCACCAACGAGGAACGGGAAATGCACACTCAAACAGACACCTTCGTAATGACCAAAAATCAATGCCACGGGTACAGACTTAGAACCTGGTTTCCCAGAGGTGCCCGAGAGAGTAACAATCCACAGCATTTCAATATCTGCTTTTAAATTCAGATCAGATGAAATTTGTCGGCGCGGCTTAAAAAAAAAAAGTCTGCTGTGGAAAACGAGGCAAACTCTCGGAGCGGCGTTTTTATTCCCCTCACAAAGCCGTTTCCATTTTTTTTATATCCGTCAGGAATTGACTTGATAAGAGACTCGGCACGAGGACCGTAATGGAGGGCTCGGCTCCCTTTTATTCCAAATATCATAATGCATAAACATTTCAAAAGCTGCTCTGCTATGCATCGGTGCGCCCCATAGAAGGGGAGAATCAACATAATTTGATGCTAAACGGCCAACTTAACATGGCACAAGAGGATTCCGAACCGCTGCCTCGTCATTTGTATGCCTCTTACCGATATTTCGCACGGTTTGATTCAGAGAGAGATGCCGCACTCAGGGCTTTCCTGATTTTGCGCTATTGAAATACGCTCTTCTGGTTTCATCCAAATCTTGGTGTTGGGCACCGTGGGGCTGTTCTAAAAGTGGTCGTGACAGACAAGGCCTATGCCACTCTGAGCAGCAGTGGGAGAGAAATGTTAAAAAATAGCAACATCAGCTATACCACTATACCAACCATAGAATCATAGAATGTTAGAGTTGGAAGGGACCTTGCAGGTCATCCAGTCCAACCCCCTGCACTCTGCAGGAGCATAGCTGAAAGACAGCCCTACAACATACCTGGAAGATGGTCGTCCAGCCTCCGCTTGAAAATGTCCAGCGAAGGAGCATCCACCACCTCCCGAGGCAGTCCGTTCCACTGCTCAACCACTCTTACAGTTAGGAAATTCCTCTTGATATTTAGCCGGTATCAACTCCCTTGTCATTTCCACCCATTCGATCTAGTCTTGTGATCTGGAGCAAGAGAGAATAGATCTGCTCCATCTTGCAGAGCCAGTTTGGTGTAGTGGTTAATTGCACGGACTCTAATCTGGGAGAACCGGGTTTGATTCCCCACTCCTCCATTTGCACCTGCTGATGTGACCTTGGGTCAGTCACAAGTTCTGTCAGAGCTGTTCTTGAAAAAGAGCAGTTACTGTCAGAGCTCTCTCAGCTCACCTACCTCACAGGGTGTCCGTTGTGGGTAGGGGAAGGGAAAGGAGTTTGTCAGCCTCTCTGAGACTCCCTTGGGTAGTGAAGGGTGGGATATAAATCCAATCTCTTCTCTTCTTCATCTTCTTCATCTTCTTCATCTTTTACGTGACAGCCCTTCAAATATTTGAAGACTGCAATCATGTCCCCACTGAGCCTTCTCTTTTCTCAGGCTAAACATACCCAACTCTTTCAGCCTTTCCTCATAAGACTTGGAATCCAACCCTCTCACCATCCTGGTTGCCCTCTTCTGGACATGCTCGAGCTTGTCAACATCCTTCCTAAAATGTGGTGCCCAAAACTGGACACAGTCCTCCAGGTGAGGCCTGACCATAGCAGAATGGAGCAGAACCACCATCTCTAGGAATCACTGGCTTGACCATAGAATTTCCAGCAATTCCTAGAGCTCCTCTACGTCGTGCCTGGGTTTTCCCTGGGAATGAAATATTTATTTACTCTATTTATATCCTGCCTTGCTGCTCAGTGTGGACCCAAAGTGGCTTATGTCGTTCTCCTCTCCTCCATGTTATCGTCACAACAGTCCTGTGAGGTGGGGTAGGCTGAGGGAATGTGTGACTGGCCCAAGGTCATCTGGCGGGCTTCCATGGCAGCGTGAGGATTTGAAACTGAGTTTCCCGGATCCTAGTCCAAAACTTTTTTTTTTAACCATGAAACTGGTATAGTTCGTTTTGTGCCCCCCCATATCTTTACAACACCCCTCCCACCTTCTGACTCAGAGAACTCCATTCCTACTCATGTCTGATAAAGGGGACTTGGAGGGAATTAGATAAATATATGGAGCAGAGGTCCATCGGTGGCTATTAGCCACAAGGTATAGATAGGGAGCTGCGGTGGCTCAAGGGGTTGAGATGCTGAACGGCAGGCTGTGGAAGGTCAGTAGTTCAGCAGTTCAAGACCCGAGTTCAGCTGCATGACGGAGTGAGCTCCCGTCTCTAGTTCCAGCTCCTGCCAACCTAGCAGTTCGAAAGCAAGAAATTGCAAGTAGATCAATAGGTACCACCTTGGTGGGAAGGGAACAGCGTTCCGTGCGCCGTGGTGTTTAGTCATGCCGGCCACATGACCATGGAAACGTCTTCGGACAGCGCTGGCTCTTCGGCTTTGAAACGGAGATGAGCACCGCAACCCTAGAGTCAGATTCGACTGGCTTTTGAGCAAGGGAACCTTTACCTTTATAGATAGGGACTCTGGGGCAAGTGATGGTCTGTATTCTTGGTGCTTGGGGGGGGGGTCAAAGTGGGAGGGCTTCTAGTGTTCTGGCCCCACTGCTGGACCTCCTGATGGCCCCTGGTGTTTTTGGCCACTGTGTGACAGAGTGTTGGACTGGATGGGCCGTTGGCCTGATCTAACATTGGCTTCTCTTAGGTTCTTCTGTTCTTATCCCATGGAGAAAATGGCAGCTTTGGAGGGTGAGCTCTAGGACATTATACCCCACTGAGGTTCCCTCCTTCCTCAGACTAGAGTTGGCAGTTCCCTCAGGCTACCAGCAGGGGATGGGGGAATAGGGTGGCCAAATCCAGGTGGGGAAACTCCTGGAGATTTGGGGGTGGAGCCTGGGGAGGCAACAGTGGGAGGGCTTCTAGTGTCCTGGCCCCACTAGTGGACCTCCTGATGGCACCTGGTATTTTTCAGCCACTGTGTGACACAGCGTGTTGGACTGGATGCCCGTTGGCCTGATCCAACATTGGCTTCTCTTATGTTCTTATGGACTCTTGCACGCTTATACCCTGAAACTTCACGCTTGAGTAGAGATGGATGGAGCGTGATAGCGGGGTCACAGTTAATTACCCTCAGCGTACTGTCCTGGGTCAGAGCAGACTCAGCCGAGACCAAGGGGAAGAGACAGAACCACGAACCAGAAGCATAAGTCAAGAGTTCCGTCCAAGAGCCATACACAAGGGAAGCCAGCTGAAGATCCAAGAAACAGAGTTCAGGCAAGTCCGAGAGGCGTTGTCTAGCAGGTCTGGGGTCAAAGCCAAAGGTTCAGGAACAGCAGCCAGAAACAGGCCCGGGTGGTGTGGTTGTGAGTATCCAGGGAGGTGACAAGTTGCTCCCATGCCTTCTTCCTCTGCAACCTCGTCCTTTACTGGCAGCTCACAGCTGGGTCCCGTAGCTTGTGAGAGCGCTGTCCATTGACTCCAGGTGTTCCTCTTCATCTGGCAGTCGCCGGGCAGCAAGGCAAGGAGCGTCAAGCGTGCCCGCCTCCTTCTGCATTCCCCTGACTCTGGGGACAGAGGGGGCGAGGCAGCCTGTGAAGTTTCCCCCACGATCTTGGGTTGTCTCTCTTTCATATTCCCAGTGTTCATGGGGCTGGAGTGCCTGCTGTCTTCATCCACTGGGGCACCAGGACATGCCTCTGTTGTCTCAGGGTTAGGGTGCCACTGGGGCTGGTATCAGCACCAGCCGAGTGCTCTTCAGTTAAAGCAGACTGGCCCACGACACATTCCACAATTCAGAAGCGTACATCTGCCGATCAGTCTCCGATTCAGATGGATTTATTTCCTTCACTATGTTTCCCCCCCTGGAGTTCAACCCAAACAAATGGTGACCATATAAACTAAGCTTGATATTCCAGTTTGGTCCTTGCGTCTGTCGAACAACTTTAATAGGCCGTGCACAAATTGGCTGCTTGCCCACTACCTATATGCACGGACTGGTAATTGCCATTTCAATTCTCAAAAGAGAAGAAGAGATTGGATTTATGCCCCGCCCTTCGCTACCCGAAGGAGTCCCAGAGTGGCTTACAATCGTCTTTCCCTCCCCCTCCCCGCAACAGACACCCTGGGAGGTAGGTGGGGCTGAGAGAGCTCTTTTGAGAACTGCCCTTGAGAGAACGGCTCTGAAAGGACTTATGACTGACCCAAGGTCATGCCAGCAGCTGCACGTGGAGGAGTGGGGAATCAATCTCGGTTCTCCCAGATTAGAGTCCACGTTTCTAACCATGACACCAAACTGGCACAACACCAAACAAAGTGTAAGGGTTCCCTTGCTCGAAAGACAGTCGAATCTGACTCTAGGGTTGCAGTGCTGATCTCCGTTTCCAAGCCGAAGAGCCAGCACTGTCCGAAGACTTCTCCGTGGTCATGTGGCCGCCATGACTAGATGCCGAGGTGCACAGAACACTGTTACCTTCAAACCAAAGCGGTACCTGTTGATCTACTTGCAGTTCCTTGCTTTTGAACTGCTAGGTTGGCAGGAGCCGGGGCCAGAGACGGGAGTGCACTCCGCCATGCGGCACTCTTGGGTCTCAAACTGCTGAACGACCGACCTTCTGATCTGCAGTTCAGTGTCTTGACCACTTGAGCCACTGTACATGCACACAAAAGCTTATACCCAGAATCAAACTTTGCGGGTCATCAAGATGCCACTGGACTCAAAACTTTGTTCTCCTGAAACTCTTCTGGGTCTCTACGGTGCCGCTGGACCTGAATCTGATAGAAATAGTGCCACACAGAAGTGATTGGTATTTACAAGATTGCCCTGTAAACTTGCCTGAGGTGAGCGAGGCCTCTCTTCCTGTCCCCCTGCGTGGCCACTTTTCAACAGGCAACAAATTACACCTCTTGACGCACTGGTGGTTTCCCGTAATTAGTCTCTTCTCTGTCCGCTCGCTCGCTTTGTTTTGATAATGGCTCTATTGGCGCCTTGGCATCGGCAATTTAGAAGCCCCACTTGCGATGCAGCTGGGCTTGCAGTCTCTCTGTTCCCTCTGCTCAGTCCGAATTTGGCAGCCAAGCTCAAATTCCCTTCCTCTGCAGGAGAAGGCAGCAGTGCTGGAGAGCGGCAGATATTGCGGTCTATTTGTGCCAGAGGCGGGAACGTCAACGAAGGAGGCCGAAATCGGTTCCCGGTCTCGTATTTGCGTTCCCTAGTTCCTTATTCATGGAGCTGACAAAAAGTATTAAGGACAGTTTTGAAATCGCTGAACCCCAAAATAAGGTTTGGGCCACCACAAATCATACACCTCCACATTCAGGGGACTCTGCCCTCCAAGTGGGCATATGCTTTCTCCTGGTCCAAAGCCCAGTTCTTGCGCCAACTTCTCCGGAGTGGCAAATGGGCTTCAGTGTAGCCAAGTGCAAAGTGATGCACACTGGAGCCAAAAATCCAAACTATAAATACACGCCGATGGGGTCCAAGCTGGCAGAGACCTTGGAGTCGTAGTAGATAATGCACTGAAAATATCGAGACAGTGTGCGACTGCAATAAAAAAGGCCAATGCTATGCTGGGGGTTATTAGGAAGGGAACTGAAAACAAATCAGCCAGTATCATCATGCCCCTGTATAAATCAATGGTATGATGTCATTTGGAGTATTGTGTACAGTTCTGGTCACCATACCTCAAAGAAGAATATTATAGCACTGGAAAAGGTGCAGAAAAGGGCAACTAGTGTTGGGACACTTTCCCTATAAAAGGGTTGGGACACTTTCCCTATGAAGAAAGATTAAAGTGCTTTGGGCTCTTTAGCTTGAAGAAACAACAGCTGAGGGGTGATATGATTGAGGTTTATAAGATTATACATGGTATAGAGCAGGTTGAGAAAGAAGTCCTTTTCTCCCTTTCTCACAATACAAGAACTTGTGGGCACTCCATGAAATTGCTGAGCGGTCAGGTTAGAACGGATAAGGACTCTCTGTGTCAAGGTGAGCAGAAAAATGGTAGGCAGGTAATTTATATCTACCCTGGAAGGTGGGGTAGGGCTGAGTCATTATCTTGTAGTAGTTCCCCAGGCTATGAACATGCTAATGGAGAAGCTTTCCTGAGGAGGTTCTTTTGTCTATGGATTGTTTCCTGAGGAAGTTTCCTGTTTCCTGTTTTGCATGTGGAATGGCTATTGAAACTCTAATCTTGTCTGTAGTGCTATTGTCAGCTGTAGAGCCTTTTGTGTTTTTCAGGACAGGAAACCATGCCCTGTTTATTTTTAAACTCCCTTCTTTCCTGTTGAAATTTGTGTTTATGTTTATGAACAATTACCTGCCTACCATTTTTCTGCTCGCCTTGACACAGAGAGTCCTCCATCTTTCTGTGTTATACCTCTGAGGATGCCAGTCACAGCTACTGGCAAAATGTCAGGTCCTACAATACCAAGACCACGGCCACACAACCCGGAAAATCTACAGCAGCTAATGAACTCCGGCCGTAAAAGCCTTCGACAACATAAATAAATACATCCTCTGGCAGTGGATTCCACATTTTAATCACTCTCTGTGTAAAGTAGTGTTTCCTTGTGTCCGCCCTGAACCTACTGCCCATCAGCTTCATTGGATGCCCTTAAATTCTAGTATTTTGGGAGAGGGAGAAGTTCTCTTTGTCTGCTCTCTCCACTCCATGGATAATGTTTTAAATCTCTCTCACGTCCCTGTCCCCCGAGTTGTCTCTCTTCTAAACTGAAAAGTCCCAGACTCTTCAGCCCTTTTTTCCTAGGAAAGCTTTCATAGGAAAGTAGGTGGGACTATGAAGAATTTTCAGCATGGGATCTCCCCACCTGGCTCTCCTTACTGCTATTGTGTACCCGTCAGAGTAAATAGCAGGGCCGGTGGATTATTTGCTTAACATTGAATGACTTATGTGCTGTGTCAATGCTCAGTCCCCAGAGAATAAAAGCGCACCAGAAACGACTCTCTAATTACTCTTTTCAGATGAAGTAATGATCTTTAATGTGCAGTGGATCTCATTAATTAACTCTCAGACTTTAATTAACTCCTTGCCTAATTCACCTGCCACCCTGCATTACCAGAGACGTCAACTCAGCCGAGTCTTTCTTCTGTCTTCACCAAAGTGGGGGGTGGGGTGGAAAGGGATGTTTTTTAAAAAATGCAGGTTCGGGAGAGCTGATACTTTGAGAAGTCTCTCCTCTGCAATCCTACACAGTGAAAGGTTTTATGTTTTGCCAGTGTGGTGTCGTGGCCGAGTGTGAGGACTCTAATCTGGGAGGATTTGGTTCCCCACTCCTCCACACGCAGCTGCTGGCGTGACTGTGGGTCAGTCACAAGTTCTTTCAGAGCTGTTCTCTCAAGAGCCATTCTCAAGGAGCTTTCTCAGCCCCACCTACCTCGCAGGAGCCCCTCCTACCTCACAGGGGAGAGGAAGGGAAGGAGATTGTAAGCTGCTCTGAGACTCTAAGTGAAGGGTGAGGTATAAATCCAATCTCTTCCTCCTCCTCCTCCTCCTCTTCTAGTCACAGCCAACTTATGGTGATCTGGTAGGGTTTTCAAAGTCAGAGGCATTCAGAGGTGGTTTGCTATTGTCTGCCTCTGCGTTGCAACCCTGGACTTACTTGGGGGTCTCCCATTGAAATACTAACCAAGGCCAATCTTGCTTAGGTATGATGAGTTCTGAGATATGATGACTTCTGGTTGACCTGAGCTATCCAGTCTCTGATGGTGGCAGAAAGTGCCATCAAATCACAGCCAACTTATGACAACCCCATAGAGTTTTCTGTTGGCAGAGTTTAAATGTGCAAAGGAAGTGGAACACTGACTGTTTAGAGAGAAAAAATAAAAGTAGGTTTATTAAAGAAGAACAAACTGTCATAGAGCATAGAAGAGAGAGAGCCTGAACTGTCTAGCACCTAACTGCAGAAGGAGGAACGGCAACAAGAAAGATGCTCTGCAGGAACAGGAAGTCTTCAGAAGAGCCAATCAGGAGACAGCAAGGATATAATTTGAAATTGTGGGACGGTCCCTAATCTAGCTATGCTAAATATTAGTCCTTCGGCTATCCCCCTTGTAGGATGGTCTTTAGATTGTCTTCATAAGGCTGAACTTAGGGTTCCCAAGTACTTACCGCATGGGAGCGGGGGACGCATGCTCCCTGGCCAGACCAGTCTGCCTTGTAATGCACCATGCTGTCGCCAGGACGTGATGCCAGGTGACACTCTGGCAATGGGGCTGAAAACTCGATGGTACCATCGAGTTTCCAGCTGCATTGGCAGAGCGTCACCTAGCGTCACTTCCTGGTGACGGCATGGTGCTCCGCGCCTGTCCTTCCCCCGGGGATGGTCCTGTGAGGGCATATCCATCCCCCACTCCCATGCAGTAAGTTCTTGGCAAGCCTAGCTGAACTATAGACCTTGCATATTCCAACATTCCCAAGGCAAGAAACATTCAGAGGCAGTTTGCCATTGCCTGCCTCTGTGTTACACCTCTGGCATTGCTTGGAGGTCTCCCACCTGACCCTGCTTAGCTTCCAAGATCTGATGAGACAAGGCTAGCTTGGGCGACCCAGAGCTGCACCCTTCTAAATCCAATGTATAGCTAATTCACTCTTGTGAGGACAACCGGCAGTCTTACGGCACCTTAAAGGCTAACCACATTTCACTTCTCCAGATACTGTGAGTGGATTTTCACAGTGCAGTCATTTTATATATTTAAAAAAACCCAAAATCACCAAACCAATGGGGCCAAGGGGCCATGAAATGCAGGAGCTGTGGCATGAAATGTAATTATGCAAAGTTCTAATCAAATCAGTAGAGACCCAGAGACCCTTTGCTTGTTATGCTAAGGCAGTTAAAGACTGATGCGTGTGGAGAATTACAGATTTTGTAAATGTAGCCAGGAAGCACTGTCAGTATAGTCAGGAAGCACTGTCGGTATAGTCAGGAAGCACTGTCCCACATGCTGGTATTCTGGTATGCAAAGAAGAAGGGGGGAACAAAATAAGCTGAGCTGAACTCAGAAGGTGCAATCTGCACCCCTTCTAACATTTTGAAAAACCTGTTTTTAAACTGGAAAAAAAAAGTTCACCATTGGATATGGTACAACTTTATTCTCTGGGGTTCTAATCCCTTTCGTGTTTTTGGCATGTCTAGACAGTGGGTGGGCAGGAGGGACCTGAATACTCCAGGCTTAATCCCTGGCCTTTACAGCCAAAAGGTCTCAGGTTGTGGGTGTTGGGAAAGACCTTCCTCTAGCAGACTCTGGAGAGCTGCAGGCAGAGAAAACTTCACTGAGCTCAATGGACCATTGCTCTGCTTTTGGATAAAGTGGCTTTGGTCGTCCCCATCTAGGTCTGCCTGAGGACCTGGAGAGCTACCATTGCTCCATTAAGGTCTGTATTGTCTACTCTGACCAGCAGCTGTGCTTCAGGGTCTCAGGCTGAGGTCTTCCCCATCACGTGGAATTCACTGCTGCAGGAAAGTGGTGCCTTCTACCAGCACAGATGGCTTTCAAGAGGGGATTGGACAAACATATAGAGCAGAGGTCAATCAGTGGCTATTATCCACAAAGAATAGATGGATGGAACACTCTGTCTGGGGCACTGATGTTCTGTATTCTTGGTGCTCAGGAGGCAACAGTGGGGAGGGCTTCTGGAGTTCTGGCACCACTGGTGGACCTCCTGATGGCACCTGGGTTTTGGCCTCTGTGTGATGCAGAGCATTGGACTGATGTTCTGTATTCTTGGTGCTCAGGAGGCAACGGTGGGGAGGGCTTCTGGAGTTCTGGCCCCACTGGTGGACCTCCTGATGGCACCTGGGTTTTGGCCTCTGTGTGATGCAGAGCATTGGACTGATGTTCTGTATTCTTGGTGCTCAGGGGGCAACGGTGGGGAGGGCTTCTGGAGTTCTGGCCCCACTGGTGGACCTCCTGATGGCACCTGGGTTTTGGCCTCTGTGCGATGCAGAGTGTTGGACTGATGTTCTGTATTCTTGGTGCTCAGGGGGCAACGGTGGGGAGGGCTTCTGGAGTTCTGGCCCCACTGGTGGACCTCCTGATGGCCCCTGGGTTTTGGCCTCTGTGCGATGCAGAGTGTTGGACTGATGTTCTGTATTCTTGGTGCTCAGGAGGCAACGGTGGGGAGGGCTTCTGGAGTTCTGGCCCCACTGGTGGACCTCCTGATGGCACCTGGGTTTTGGCCTCTGTGCGATGCAGAGTGTTGGACTGATGTTCTGTATTCTTGGTGCTCGGGGGGCAACGGTGGGGAGGGCTTCTGGAGTTCTGGCCCCACTGGTGGACCTCCTGATGGCACCTGGGTTTTGGCCTCTGTGCAACGCAGAGTTTGGACAGATGTTCTGTATTCTTGGTGCTCAGGGGGCAACGGTGGGGAGGGCTTCTGGAGTTCTGGCCCCACTGGTGGACCTCCTGATGGCCCCTGGGTTTTGGCCTCTGTGCAATGCAGAGCGTTGGACTGCACGGGCCACTGACCTGATCCAACATGGTTCCACTTATATCCTTTTGTTCTTAGTATAAGGCAGCTCCGTGCGTTCAAGCTCGGCAGGGTCAGTACTTGGCTGGGAGATCCCTTTGAAAGCCCCTTGACGGGGGCGCCGTAAGTCGGTCGCAACTTGACGTCTTTTACAAAAGTGCCTATGATGTAGACTGTAGCAAGGAGGTTCCACCCTAGCTTGGTGATATCTACAGAGGACACAGCAAATTTCAGAATAATCCCTCCAGCAGAAGGTGGCTCGGCTTTGGCCTTAGGTGTGTGACATCTCCTTACCCAGCTCTGCACGCGCTACCTAGAATTTCAGCATCTTCTTTCCTTATCAGAGAACATGCTTCTATGTAAATAGAGTAGATAAGAAAAAAAAGAAAAAGAAATCAGTCCAGCACAGCTGCAAGCTTCTGGATAGAATCCTCCCCTTTAGACTTGGTCCTGAGAGAAGATCCACGTGGACTTATCTGAAGATCTAATAACATAGGAGCCCTGCTGGACCAGGCCACAGAGCTTTTCTTATGTCTTTATCACCTTCCAAGGGGCACTGAACCTGCTGAGCCAGTTTGGCATAATGGTTAGGAGTGTGGACTAGGTTTGATTCCCCTCTCCTTCACATGCAGCTGCTGGTGTGACCTTGGGTTAGTCATAAGTTCTTCCAGAGCAGTTCCCTCAAGGGCAGTTCTCAAGAGAGCTCTCTCAGCCCCACCCACCTCACAAGGTGTCTGTTGTGGGGAGGGGAAGGGAAAGGGATTGTAAGCAATGGTCCCTTTGACCTTGGGTCAGTCACAAGTTCCTTCAGAGGTGTTCTCTCAAGAGCAATTCTCAAGGAGCCAGTTTGGTGTAGTGGTTAAGTGCACGGACTCTAATCTGGGAGAACCGGGTATGATTCCCCACTCCTCCACTTGCACCTGCTGATGTGACCTTGGGTCAGTCACAAGCTCTGGCACAGCTGTTCTTGAAAAAAGAGCAGTTTCTGTCAAGAGCTCTCTCAGCCCCACCTACCTCACAGGGTGCCTGTTGTGGGGAGGGGAATGGAAAGGAGTTGGCAAGCCGCTCTGAGACTCCTTTGGATAGTGAAGGGTGGGGTATAAATCCAATTTCTCTTCTCCTTCTTCTCTAAGTGGTGGAGTCCTGTGAGCAAAAATTCTACTTTGTGAGCTACTGGCACTAAAGTTGTGAGCCAGCGATTTGGCTACTGCATAAACTAGTTTGCTCTGGAGCCATCCTTCCTGAGCTAGGCTTGCCAAGAACTTACCGTATTTCGGCGGGGGATGGATACATCCTGGCAGGACCATCCCCAGGGGAAGGAAAGACGCACACACAGTGCCGTCACCAGGAAGTGACGCTAGGCGACGCTCTGGCAATGCGGCTGGAAACTCGATGGTGCCATTGAGTTTTCAGCCCCATTGCCAGAGTGTCACCTGGCATCACTTCCTGGCGATGGCATGGTGCATTGCAGGGAGGACTGGTTCGGCCAGGGAGCATGCTTCCCCCGCTCCCACGCGGTAAGTACTTGGGAACCCTATCCTGAGCTGAGACAAAAATGTGTGAGCCGGAGGCTGAAAAACTGTGAGCTAGCTCACACTAACCCAGCTTCGAGGGAACACTGGTGTAAGCCACTCTGGGACTCTTTCAGGTAGTGAAGGGCAGGATATAAATCCAATCTCATCTCTCTCCTTCTTCTCTCTGGGGCCTTCGGCATGCCAAGCACAGGCTCTTCCACTAAGCACGGTTAGCGTGCTCCAGCTGAACTCCTAGTCCGTGATATTCATCTTACATTACAAGCATTTTATTTTATTTTTCCTGGTTCTGGTAAACAGCTGTGAGACCGGTCATCCGACAGCCGGCTGCACATCCAACAACTCAACGACGCTCATTCACGGCTGAATCCACGAGTCTTTCGCCAAAGAGCTTCTGAGTCGCTTCACGCTGGGTCCTCCCTTTTGAATTTTTCATTGAACACCAAAAAAATCACATTAAGCCGTTCCCAGCACATTCCCCTCCTTTGGCATTAAGTCATATTGATGGATATTTTCAAGGAACTTCAATGAAAAGAGATTCTGTTTATGCTGAAGTGCTTATGAAGATGAATGGGCTGTAAACAATGACTATGCTTGATAGCTCTCCCATCCTGATCTAACGTTTATTGATGTATGAAATTAGAGACTTCTGCTAAGTTGAACTGATTGCCGTTAACTGCGGCAGCAGACAACGGAAAAGCATCCGTCATTCGGGGGTAAAAACAGAGGTCTCGCCTTGTTTTTGCAGAGGCGTTTTCGTATTAGAAACTTATCCCAGGCTGTTCATCCGTGATGTCCCGGGCTTTGGATCAGCGTCATCTCCATCCCGCAACCCGCAACGTTTTGTGTATCAGTAGATGTATCGCTGTAGATGTTCGTTCAGATTTATTAAATCGTCTGTACATTCATTGCACGTAGGTTTTGGTCTGGAGCACCAGCAGAAAGTCTGAGTCTGGGGCGCTTTTAAGACCAACCAAGTCTAATTCTGGGTAGAAGCGTTTGCACACAAAAGCTTATGCCCGGAATTAAACGTTGTTGGCCTTAAAGCTTATACTCTTCAGCAGTGTTCCCTCTAAACTGAGTTGGTGTGAGCTAGGTCACAGTTTTTTAGCCTCCGGCTCACACGTTTTCGTCTTAGCTCAGGAAGGAGGGCTCCCGAGCAAACTAATTTACACAGTAGCCAAATTGCTCGCTCACAACTTTAATGCTAGTAGCTCATAAAGCAGAATTTGTGCTCACAAGACTCCACAGCTTAGAGGGAACATTGCTCTTCAGTAATGTGCATGCATGCAAAAGCTTATACCTAGAATTAAACGTTGTTGGTCTTAAAGCTTACACTCTTCAGAAGCGTGCATGCACATGAAAGAACATAAGAACATAAGAGAAGCCAATGTTGGATCAGGCCAATGGCCCATCTATTCCAACACTCTGTCACACAGCGGCCAAAAACACCAGGTGCCATCAGGAGGTCCAGCAGTGCTTATAACCTGAGTTAAACTTTATTGGTCTTAAAGGTGACACTTTTCAGAGGTGTGCGTGCACACGGAAGCTTATACCCAGAATTAAACTTTGTTGGTCTTAAAGGTGACACTTAAAGGTGACCAACGTTATTCATTGCACCTGTTAGGTAATTGCCGGATAGAGGCAGTAGGTACTTCCTGCAATCTAAACAGAATCTTAGAAACCACAGGATTAAAAGATGGAAAGGGACTGTTAGGTTGCGGTCACACACGAGATAACATGGTGTGGGAGGGAAGCAAGGCTATTTCCTCTGGAGGAATCTGACCCGCAGTTGCGTGATCACACAGTCGTGGAAGCTGCGGGGGTAGCCCGCCACTGTGTGATCAGACACACTGTGGGTGAGTTGTTTTTTTTTTTGTTTTTTTTTGCCGCCTGTTTCTGATTAGCTTAAACGGGGGATCAATAAATTGCATCTCTGCACTCAGTGCTCACTATGGAGAGTGCGACAATGCACATACCGAGAAGGGGAGGGGACACGGTACACAGTTGGGATGGCCCAATCAGACCATCCTTACGCCATGAGAGCACGTCCGTCTGTGGCCCGTCGCAACCCGTTTGCTACCGGACTTTCCCCAGTGTCTTTTTACCCCACTTCTGCCGATGGGAGTGGGGTGCTTCCCAGAAGTTTGCATCTGATCGTGCCCTTTAAATCTGCCTGCCATTCATGCCTATGGCGGGGCTAATTGTGTGTGTGTGATCGCACCCTTAGTCTGAGGACTGGAAGGTAGCTAATGTCACTCCCATCTTTAAAAAGGGCTCCAGGGGAGATCCAGGAAATTACAGGCCAGTCAGTCTGACATCGATACCAGGTAAATTGGTGGAAACTGTTATTAAGGAAAGAATTAGTAGGCACATTGATGAACAAAAACTATTGAGGCAGACTCAGCATGGGTTCTGTAAAGGAAGATCTTGTCTCACTAACCTGTTAGTGTTTTTTGAGGAGTGAACAAACATGTGGACAAGGGGGACCCAATAGATATTATTTACCTTGACTTCCGGAAAGCTTTTGATACAGTTCCTCATCAAAGGCTCCTAAGTAAGCTCAATAGTCATGGGATAAAAGGACAAGTCCTCTTGTGGATCAAAAACTGGCTTATAAATAGGAAACAGAGAGTGAGTATAAATGGGAAACTTTCTCAGTGGAGGGTGGTAAGCAGTGGGGTACCACAGGGATCAGTACTCGGTCCGATGCTTTTTAACTTGTTTATTAACGATTTGGAATTGGGAGTAAGCAGTGATGTGGCTAAATTTGCAGATGACACGAAGTTGTTCAGGGTGGTGAAAACCAGGGAGGATTGTGAGGCACTCCAAAGGGATCTGTTGAGGATGGGTGAGTGGGCGTCAACGTGGCAAATGGGGTTCAATGTGGCCAAGTGCAAAGTGATGCACATTGGAGCCAAAAATCCTAAATATAAATACACATTGATGGGGTCTGATCTGGCAGAGACTGACCAAGAGAGAGATCTTGGAGTCGTAGTGGATAACTCGCTGAAAATGTCTACACAATGTGTAGCTGCAATAAAGAAGGCCAACGCTATGCTGGGGATTATTAGGAAGGGAATTGATAACAAATCAGCCAGTATCATCATGCCCCTGTATAAATCATTGGTGCGACCTCATTTGGAATACTGTGTACAGTTCTGGTCACCACATCTCAAAAAGGATATTATAGCATTGGAAAAAGTGCAGAGAAGGGCAACTAGAATGATAAAAGGGTTGGAACACCTTCCCTATGAAGAAAGGTTAAAATGCTTGGGGCTCTTTAGCTTGGAGAAACGACGGCTGAGGGGTGACATGATCGAGGTTTATAAGATTATGAATGGGATTGAGCAGGTTGAGAAAGAAGTACTTTTCTCCCTTTCTCACAATACAAGAACTCGTGGGCACTCTATGAAATTGCTGAGCAGTCGGGTTAAAACAGATAAAAGGAAATACTTCTTCACCCAAAGAGTGATTAACATATGGAATTCACTGCCACAGGAGGTCGTGGCAGCTGCAAGCATGGACAGTTTCAAGAGGAAATTAGATAAACATATGGAGCAGAAGTCCACCAGTGGCTATTAGCCACAGGGTATGGATGGGAACTCTCAGTCTGGGGCAGGTGATGCACTCTATTCTTGGTGCTGGAGGGGGCAGCAGTGGGAGGGCTTCTGGTGCCCTGGCCCCACTGCTGGACCTCCGGATGGCACCTGGTATATTTTGGCCGCTGTGTGACAGAGTGTTGGACTAGATGGGCCATTGGCCTGATTCAACATTGGCTTCTCTTATGTTCATATGTTCTTATGTTCTTATGTCTATTTAGTCTACTCCCCTGCTCAGTACAAGAAATCCAAAACCAGGCCCTTACCGACAGATGACTTTTCAGCCTCTAAGGACATCCAGCAAGGGACACAGCCACCGTCACCCCATGGTAGTTAGTTCCAGGGTCAGCCAATCTTGGTGCCCCCCGTCCTTTCCACACTGACCCCATCCATTTTGGTTGTTGACCTGTCTGACCAGATATACAATGCAGGGTGAACATAAGAACATAAGAACATAAGAGAAGCCAGTGTTGAATCAGGCCAATGACTTATCTAGTCCAACACTCTGTCACACAGTTGCCAAAATATACCAGGGGCCATCAGGAGGTCCAGCAGTGGGGCCAGGACACTAGAAGCCCTCCCACTGCTGCCCCCTCCAGCACCAAGAATAGAGTGCATCACCTGCCCCAGACTGAGAGTTCCCATCGATACCCTGTGGCTAATAGCCACTGATGGACTTCTGCTCCATATGCTTATCTAATTCCCTCTTGAAACTGTCCATGCTTGTAGCTGCCACCACCTCCTGTGGCAGTGAACTCCATGTGTTAATCAAGACAAACATTTATTCCTATGATAACACAATATACCATACAAACTAAGCCAAGC
This sequence comes from Gekko gecko, assembly GCA_029375565.1. Lineage (NCBI taxonomy): Eukaryota > Metazoa > Chordata > Lepidosauria > Squamata > Gekkonidae > Gekko > Gekko gecko. Next base: position 70,524,145 of record JAPDNY010000009.1, read on the forward strand.
TTTGGCTACATAAAGTTCTACCAAAAATGCAGTACGACATCTATTTTAATATCTCACAAGTTCAATGTGTCAAAGTTCCAATATTCATGACCTGAAAGGCATTTTTTTCTACATTTCATTTTCGCAAGATCACTGATAACATCCTCGAAATTAATACGTCTCAGAATGTCTGCTTCAATTGTTAATATACACAGTGAGTTGAGTCTTTCTTGAAGCATAACTGGTGCACCGGGATCAATTTGCACTAGTTTTATTATTTATTTTTTTTGACAAATCTTAATTTTTTTTTCTCTTTTCACCCTTCCCCCAACTTTGTGGTGCCCCCTTCGGCCCTGGTGCCCTAAGCACGTGCTTAGTCTGCTTAATGGTGAATCTGCCACTGGTTAGGGGGCCCTTGAGCAGGGAACCCCCTACCCCCCGGGGGTTCCTGGCAGCCTGGCAGAGTGGCTACATCACCTTCCTTTCCTCTGTCCACAACAGAACAGACACCCTGTGAGGTAGGTGGGGGCTGAGAGAGTTCTGAGAGAACCGTGACCGACCCCAGGTCACCCAACTGGCTCCATGTGGAGGAGTGGGAAGTAAAATCTGGTTCTTCGTATTAGAGTCTGCTGCTCTTAACCGCTACACCAAGCTGGTGAGATGAAAATGGGCCTCCTTGGTTGGGGCACCCCATCTTCTGAATTCCCCCCTCTGTGCCCATTCACTTGGCAGTTCTGCTCCTGAGTCTTCAATGATTACAAAATGTGGATCCAAAAAAATCTACAAAATGAGGCCGTATCAAGATAGGGAGGACTCATCTACAGATCTGGGGTATCCCTGGGTTATTGGAATAGCTTGTAGAACAAGAAAATAGATGAATGCAGTTGTTGTTATTTTTTTAAGTGAGCCTTGAAACATCCTGGGGCAGATTAGACCTCACAGTACTACGTCGAGAGATCTCGGCTGCCATTTTAAGGGTCACCTAGCAACATTGTAGCAGGCAGACATGGCCGCCCCTGGAAGGTGTGGAAAGAGATTTGGGGGGAGTGGTGATAATGAAGAGGAGGAGGACGGGGCACTGGGCGAGCAGGTGGATTTTTAAAACCGACCATCTATCCCCAGGTTAATCATTAGCTACAGCAATACAGATGCCTGCAGATCTTAATTCGGTTTTGGATTTGAAGTTCTTGGCGTATTTTAGCTGAATATTTGTCTATTTTGTTGTTTATACAATAAAAGCCTGCTTTGCGGGGAGGGCGGGGTACAAATTTAACAATAAGGAAATAAATATTATACAATTTGGATGATAGTATTCAGGATACTATTTAAAAATATATATCCGTAAGCTGGAGGAGGAGGAGGAGGAGGAGGAGGAGGAGGAGGAGGAGGAGGAGGAGGAGGAGGAAGAAGAAGAAGAAGAAGAAGAAGAAGAAGAAGAAGAAGAAGAAGAAGAAGAAGAAGAAGAAGAAGAAGAAGAAGAAGAAGAAGAGGAGGAGGAGGAGGAGGAGGAGGAGGAGGAGGAGGAGGAGGAGGAGGAGGAGGAGGAGGAGGAGGAGGAGGAGGAGGAGGAGGAGGAGGAGATTGGATTGATACCCCGCCCTTCACTACCCAAAGGTGTCTCAGGGCGGCTGACAAACTCCCTTCCCTTCCCCTCCCCACAACAGACACCCTGTGAGGTAGGTGGAGCTGAGAGAGCTCTGACAGAAACTGCTCTTTTTCAAGGACAGCTCTTATCAGAACTATGGCTTGCCCAAGGTCATCCAGCCAGGTGCAAGTGGAGGAGTGGGGAATCAAACCCGGTTCTCCCAGATTAGAGTCCGCGCACTTAACCACTACGCCAGACTGGCTCTCCCCATGAATTGATAGATGAAGAGATATTTTAAACAGAAGAATTATGGCCATGATATAAATTTGTCAAAAACTGCATAGTACTTGTACAAAACACTAGCTCGATAGGGATAGGACGAGGCTAGAGTCTTTTCCTTTGACATAGAATCATAGAATCGCACAGAGCTGGAAGGGGTCCATAGAGGCCATCCAGTCCAACCCTCTGCTCAACGCAGGATCCGCTTAGAGCATCCCTGACAAGGGTTTGTCCAGCCACTGCTTAAAGACTGCCAGGAAGGGGGAACTCACCCACCTCCCCAGGCAGCTGATTTCACTGTGGCACGACTCTGACTGTCAAAAAGTGTTTCCTAAGATCCAGCCGGTGCTTTCCTGCCCTTAATTTAAACCCATGATTGTGAGTCCTCGCCTCTGCTGCCAACAGGAACAGCTCCCTGCCTTCCTCAAAGTGACAGCCCTCCAAAGACTTCAAGAGAGCCATCCTGTCCCCCCTCAGCCTCCTCTTCTCCAGACTGAACATTTCCAGGTCCCCTCGGCCTTTCCTCATGGGGCTTGGTCTCCAGGCTCCTCCTTGTCGCTCTCCTCCACACCCGCTCCATTCTGTCCATATCGTTTTACAAGTGAGGCCTCCAGAACTGCACACAGTACTCCAGGGCAGCCTGACCAATGTAGTGTACAATGAAACTATCACATCTTGTGATTTGGTTGTTGTGCCTCTGTCGATTCAGCCCCAAGATCGCATTAGCCCTTTTTGTCGCTGCATCACACTGGCTGCTCATATTTAACTTTCGGTCCACCCTTACCCCAGGATCTTGTTCACACACACTGCTGCTCAGAAGCGTATCCCCCATCCAGTATGCCTGTACCTCATTTTTGTTATCCAGAGGTAGAACGCGGCACTTATCCTTGTTAAATTGCATCTTGTTTACCTCCGGCCACATTCCCAGCGTGTCCGGATCTTGTTGGATTCCATCTCTGACATCTGGTGTGTTTGTTGCTCCTCTCAATTTGGTGTCATCTGCAAATTTAATGAGTAGCCCCTCCCACACCCTCATCCAGATCATTTATAAAAATACTGAAAAGTACTGGGCCCAGAACCGAGCCCTGCGGCACCCACTGGACACCTCCCTCCTTTCAGATGAAACACCATTGACAATGACTCTCTGAGGGTGGTTCTCCAACCAGTTCCCTATCCACCTAACTCTCCTAGAGTCCAGTCCACAGTCCTCTATTTTACCCACCAAAACATCACGGGGAACTCTGTCAA
>JAPDNY010000009.1:70532235-70627451 GCA_029375565.1 Gekko gecko
TCAGACCATCCGTCCATCAATATCAGTATTGTCTACTCAGGCTGGCAGTGGCTGTCCAGGGTCTCGGGCTGGAGTCTTTCACTTCACCTACTGCTTGATCCTTCTGACCGGAGATGCCGGGGACACAGCTGTTGTGTATTGAGCCTGAGCCATCCCTGAATGTAGACCTTGAACTGGGTGAGCTTGCTCCCCAAGAACAATAGCTGACCAGGATCCCAGAATTGACCTATAGATAAGCAGTGTGATGTAAATAGCCTATCCTAGGGAGTGGGGGTGTGGGTGGGGTGGGGCGTTTGCATGCTTTATAATCAGGGCTCAAACCCTGCTGGGTGTCCCTGTCGTCTTCCTGAAATCATTAAATAAACTAGAGTTGATCGCTGCAATTCGTCCAGAACCCAGTATTTAACAACAGCCCTTCCCTCGATCTGAACCATTCGTCCACCTAGGTGACTATCGTCTACTCAGACTGGGAGTGGCTCTCTAGGGTCTCAGGTTGAGGTCTTTCACATCACCTGCTGCCTGGCCCTTTTAACTAAAGATTGTTGTTGTTCAGATCACGCCAGGCCCTCCTGTCTTCCACTGTCCGCTGAAGTTTGCTCAATTTCATGTTCGTTGCATCGATGACACTGCCTAACCATCTCATCCTTTGCCGTCCCCTTCTTCTTTGACCTTCAATCTTTCCCAGCATCAGGGTCTTCTCCAGTGAGGGTTCCCTTCTCATTTGGTGGCCAAAGTATTTGAGCTTCAGCTTCAGGATCTGGCCTTCCAGGGAGCAATCAGGGTTGATTTCTTTTAGGATTGACTGATTTGATCTCCTTGCAGTCCAAGGGACTCTCAAGAGTCTTCTCCAGCACCATAGTTCACAAGAATCTATTCTTCGGCGCTCGGCCTTCTTTATAGTCCAACTCTCGCAGCCATACATTACTACGGGGAATACCATTGCTTTGACCATGCGGACTTTTGTTGGCAAGGTGATGTCTCTGCTTTTTATCATGCTGTTTAGGTTTGCCATCGCTTTCCTCCCAAGGAGCAGGCGTCTTTTAACTAAAGGTACTGGGGACTGAACCTGGGACCTTCTGCACGCCAAGCAGATGCTCTGCCACTGAGCCATGGCCCATCCCCACCTTTCATCTAACAAGGTCAGTAATTAATCAGACCATCAGCAGCTCTCCAGTCTCCAAGGGCTCAGGGAGAGGTCCTTTGCGTGGGGATTGAACCTGGGACCTCCTGCATTCCAGGCAGATGCTGTACCACTGAGCCACTGCCTCTCCCCTTTTGTTGGTGTTTTGCTGATAACGGAAGGGCGTTCCTGTGCAGTGTTAAAGCTCCATTTCTCAGGGGGGGGAAACCCTGAAGGATTCGGCCAATCAAAATTCAGATTTAATACCGCCCCCCGACACTTCCAAGGCTGATCATTCTAAACACTAAAAGCCAGAACTTCCTCTATGAAGAGCGTCAGACAGAAGTACCTTCGTTTTTTGTTACTTCCTCCGCCGGCACTGGAGATTCCCACAATTTCTCATCGCTGAACTTATTTCTTTATGGCTCGGAATGACTCCCTGTCTCTCTTGCTCGGCACTATCAGCCCATCATTCATTCCGCATCCAAATTAGAACCGCTCGACGGTCTTCGAAATTAGAAATGCTTGATGAGCCTTCTGCCGGGGGCTCGATGGAACAGTTTGGGTTGGAAGAGACCTCCCCTGGATTGAGAAATCCGTCCCCTTTGTGCTGTAAAAAGATCCATTTGGCAGACGGGGGTGGGGGAGAGCATGTTGTTTGGAATGGCTCCATTGATGGTGATTCTAGGAGCTTCTCCCAGGACCAGCTCTACAGCTTAACTGCAGCATCTCTTCCCCCCCCCCCCAAGATGTACTTCTATCCATTCCTTCTAGTAGGATCTGGGGGTGCCAGGTCTCTGTGGCCACTCAGCAGGCCAATTAGGGGAAATGGAGGGGAGGGGGCTCTTTAAAACCACACAGAGTTGCCAACCTCCATAAGAACATAAGAGAAGCCAATGTTGGATCAGGCCAATGGCCCATCCAGTCCAACACTCTGTCACATAGCAGCCAAAAATACCAGGTGCCATCAGGAGGTCCAGCAGTGGGGCCAGGACACTAGAAGCCCTCCCACTGCTGCCCCCTCCTGCACCAAGAATAGAGTGCATCACCTGCCCCAGACTGAGAGTTCCTATCTATACCTTGTGGCTAATAGCCACTGATGGATTTCTGCTCCATATGTTTATCTAATTTCCTTTTGAAGCTGTCCATGCTTGTAGCTGCCACCACCTCCTGTGGCAGTGAATTCCATGTGTTCATCACTCTTTGAGTGAAGAAGGACTTCCTTTGATCCGTTCTAAGCCGACTGCTCAGCAATTTCATGGAGTGGCCACAAGGAGTTCTTGTATTGTGAGAAAGGGACTTCTTTCTCGACCTGCTCTGTCCCATGCATAATCTTATAAACCTCGATTATGTCACCCCTCAGCTGTCATTTCTCAAAGTTAAAGAGCCCCAAGCATTTTAACCAGGGCTTGTAGAAAAAGCCCAGTAGGAGCTCATTAGCATAATAGGCCAAACCCAACAGCAGAAACTCATTAACATATTAGGCAACGCCCCTGACAGTACAGATCATTACCATATTAGGCCACACCCCCATGCCTTCCCTCGGCTTGCCCAGGCACCCTGTGGCTGCAGGGAGCCCAGGCAAGCAGGCCCTTGGAGGGAAGGGAAGGCATGGGGAGGCCTTTACCTCAGAGTTGCTGGGGGGAGGTGTGCTCTCCAGGCCTTCCCACTGTAGCCACGCACACAGAGGTTTTGGATGTAGTGGGCGTGGCCAACTCTGAAGCCAGCCAGAACTCTGTTCCTGTGCATTCCTGCCCCAAAATAGCCCTGGTTTTAACCTTTCTTCATACGGAAAGTGTTCCAACCCTTTTATCATTCTAGTTGCCCTTTTCTGCACTTTTTCCAAAGCTATAATATCCTGTTTGAGGTGCGGTGACCAGAACTGTACACAGTACTCCAAATGAGATCACATCATTGATTTATTCTGGGGCATTATGATACTGGCTGATTTGTTTTCAGTTCCCTTCTTAATAATCCCCAACATACTGTTGGCCTTTTTTTATTGCAGTCACACACTGTCTCTACATTTTCATTGAGTTATCTACTACGACTCCAAGATCTCTCTTGGTCAGTCCCTGCCAGTTCGGACCCCATCAATGTATATTATATTTAGGATTTTTGGCTCCAATGTACTTCATTTTGCACTTGGCCACATTGAACCCCATTTGCCACACGCCCTCTCGCCCATCCTTGACAGATCCCTTTGGAGTGCCTCACAATCCTCCCTGGTTCTCACCATCCTGAACAACTTCGTGTCATCTGCAAATTTAGCCACTGTTTACTCCCAACTCCAAATCATTAATGAACAAGTTAAAAAGCATCGGACCGAGTACTGATCCCTGTGGTACCCCACTGCTTATCACCCTCCACTGAGAAAATTGCCCATTTATAGTCATTCTCTGGTTCCTATTAATTAGCCAGTTTTTGATCCACAAGAGGACTTGTCCTTTTATCCCGTGACTATTGAGCTTACTTGGGAGCCTTTGATGAGGAACTTTACTGAAAGCTTTTTGGAAGTCATGGTAAACAACATCTATTGGGTCCCCCTTGTTCACATGTTTCTTCATCCACTCAAAAAACACAGGTTAGTGAGACAAGATCTTCCCTTACAGAACCCATGCTGAGTCTGCCTCAATAGTTTTTGTTCATCGATGTGCCTACTAATTCTTTCCTTAATAACAGTTTCCACCAACTTACCCGGTATCGATGTCAGACTGACTGGCCTGTAATTTCCCAGATCTTCTCTGGAACCCTTTTTAAAGATGGTAGTGACATTAGCTACCTTCCAGTCCTCGGGAATGGAGACAGATTTTAATGAAAGATTACATATTTTTGTCAGGAGATCCACAAGTTCAGGTGAGGCCTCGAGATTTTGCAGAATTATAACTGATCTCTAGGGTAGACAGATTGAGAGCCTGAGAGATTCACTGCCACAGGAGGTGGTGGCAACTACAAGCATGGACAGCTTCAAATGGGAATTCGATAAGCATATGGAGCGAGATGTCCATCAGGGGCTATTCGCCACAAGGTATAGATAAGAACTCTCAGTCTGGAGCAAGGGATGCTCTGTATTCTTGGTGCTTGGGGGGGGGAGGCAATAGTGGGAGGGCTTCTAGTGTCCTGGCCCCACTGCTGGACCTCCTGATTGCACCTGGTGTTTTTGGCCACTGTGTGACAGAGTGTTGGACTGGATGGGCCACTGGCCTGATCCAGCATTGGCTTCTCTTATGTTCTTCTGTTCTTATCCCATGGAGAAAATGGCAGCTTTGGAGAGTGAACTCTAGGACATTATACCCCACTGAGGTTCCCCCCTTCCTCAGACTAGAGTTGGCAGGTCCCCTTGGCTACCGGCAGGGGATGGGGGAATAGGGTTGCCAGATCCAGGTGGGGAAACTCCTGGATATTTGGGGGTGGAGCCTGTGGAGGAAAGGAACCTCAGTGGGGTATGATGTCATAGAGTCCGCCCTCCAAAGCAGCTATTTTTTTCCAGGGGAACTGATCCCTGCTGTCTAGAGATGAGCTATATTTCCAGGGGGGCCTATCTAACAGGGTTGTTGTGAGGATAAAATGGAGAAGAGAATGACGTAAGCGCCTTTGGGTCCCCATTGGGAGACAGGTGGGGCATAAATGAACTTAATGAACGGATGGATGGATTAAAGAACTAACAATAACTTGGCATTTATCAAAAAGTCAAAAGATGTGCCAGTCCTGAGAGCGTGCACTGAGAAATAAGGCGACACTGTTGACTTTAGCAGTGCAAGTAAGGAGGAAGGAGCAGATATTCAGCATTTTCTGGCTCTGAGAATTCATTCAGCAGCCGGTCCCACTCTTCTGAGAGCCAGTTGGGTGTGGCGGTTAGGAGTGACGGACTCTAATCTAGAGAATGGGGTTTGATTCCCCTTCTCCTCCACATGCAGCTCCTATTGAGATATAGATCTGAATGTATGAGGGAGCAAGCAGTTACTGTAGATGAGTTTGATCTAGCTGTCAATCCTAGCTGCCAGATTAGCAGCCATGTAACTACAAACAGGTGCTTCCTCCAGGCGTTGTCCATTCAGGTCAGGGATTGCATCACCTTGCTAGGGATTGGCTGGAGCGTAGCATAATAGCTGTATGCTTAGTGAGCTATTCGGGGCTTCAGCTCTCAGAAACTAAGGTGTGCCATGCTGTTCGAGTGACTAGGTAACTCTCTGTATATATGTTGTATATATCTCTTCACCTATAAACTCTTTGTACACTTCTACAACTGGACAGTCTCCCGCTTCTGATTTATATGCACCCAATAGCTCCTGGCGTGACCATGGGCCAGTCATGGCTCTCTCAGAGCTGTTCTCGAAAGAGCAGTCCTTGAAAGAGCTCTCTCAGCCCCACCTACCTCACAGGGTGTCTGTGGTGGAGAGGGGAAGGGAAAGGAGATTGTGAACTGCTCTGAGACTCCTTTGGGTAGTGAAGGGCGGGGTATAAATGCAATCTCCTCCTCCTCCACCACGTCTTCTTCTTCTTGCCTTGAGTAGGGAATTTTGGTGCTTCGAGGGTTTGGTGCTTCGAGAACACTTTCATTCCTTTTCCCTCCCCGGTATTATTTTTTTTTTTTAGTTTATTAGGTAAAGGTAAAGGTTCCCTTGCTCGAAAGCCAGTCGAATCTGACTCTAGGGTTGCGGTGCTCATCTCCGTTTCAAAGCCGAAGAGCCAGCGCTGTCCGAAGACGTTTCCGTGGTCATGTGGCCGGCATGACTAAACACCAAGGTGCACGGAACGCTGTTACCTTCCCACTGAAGTGGTACCTATTTATCTACTTGCAATTTCTTGCTTTCGAACTGCTAGGTTGGCAGGAGCTAGAACTAGAGACGGGAGCTCACTCCATCATGCAGCACACTCGGGTCTCGACCTGCTGAACTACTGACCTTCCACAGCCTGCAGTTCAGTGTCCTAACCACTTGAGCCACCGCAGCTCCTAGTTTATTAGTTTATTAAGACAAACATAAAAAACGTACAAAAAAACAGAGCATACATATGAAACATACATATTGGTGGGGGGGAACTCTTACATCATTAAGACATCCGTTATATTACTTCTTACACTATCCGTTTGCTTATTAGTTACATAAAAAAACCCAGCATCATTTGTTTATGAGAACTGCATATATATGTAGGCAATTTCTAGAATGTCTTTAGCGTCAATAAAAGCTTATATAGTTCATTTCCTGTATTCTTCCAGCCATGTATAAAATCTTGACATCTCAGCAGTTCCAAGTGTTTTGATTATAATTTCTTCTTTTGAAGGCATTTCATTCCTTTTCTTTCCTTGACACCCACATTCCCCAACGCATGTTCATCCATTTATAAAACATATATATAAACACCCACCTTTGCAAGACCCCCCTTCCCCAAATCTACAGGTATTTCCTAACCCAGAGCTTGCAGTACTAATTATGGGGGTTGAGACTCGATGTTGATATGAACCCCTGTTCTAGTTAATGCCGAGGTGATGTTTGAGTGAGAGAATTCCTGTTCGCTCCCAAATTTGTTAACCACTACTTATTTTTCTGGCTGTCGACAGGCTGGTGAATCAACAGGATGAGTTATACTGAAACTGGATTCAGATTGACAGAAAAGCAGTATTATATTAATTGAATCACATCTGCCAACAAGATATTGTTGCAGAAGAATAGAAGGAAAACATATTATTCAATCTGAGAGCGAGAATAATACTTTTTTTTTTTAAAGAATCCAACAGAGACATGATTGGAAACCAGGATATTTCCATGTTAGCATATCTGAGTTCGGGACAGATTGGCAAAATCAAGACGGGTAACGGATGCAAACACATTAATTATGCGGAACAACCACTTTTTGACACACAAGGAGATGTAATCTGCCGGTTCCAGGGGAACCACATTGTAAATTACTGTTAATTAATTTCTCGTTATTGCAAGACTGTTCCGATCCCCCGTTCTTATGTCGTTCATCATGATGAACTTGCTTGTGAAAAAAGGAGTGCTCAGTGATTCATTAATGGGACCTGGAAGCTGCAGTTTGGTTTCTAGACAGGAGTGGAAAGCCAGCCAGACGAACTTGTTCCTTGCTTATTTTCTCTCTCCTTTTTTTCCAGTCAATTTGTTCCAGAAAGTCAACAGAGGGTAAACACTGTTCTGAGGTTGTTACCCGTGGTCTCAAAGCAGTTTTCGACGGGAAAAGTTATTTACCATCTTTATCGTGGTGACAGATCTCTGAGACAGACAGACAGTTATTTATTCTCATTTTACAGGCTGGGGATTTTGCTACTGTCTCTCCACTATGGGCAGATGTTGAAGTCCAGACCTTTCCTCTTGCCCTGCTGCTGGAGAGACGGTAGCTCTTGGGAGTGGGAATAAAGGCGAACTTCATTACAAAAGGAACATGAAAACAATCTCCCATTATACTATTTTTTTCCTCATCTGGCTGGAATGTAATTCTGGGCTTTTCATTGGCTCGCACGGTGTTTTCAGTTCCATTCTGTTTTATTATGTGAACTACTTTGGGCAGGAGGGATGGCGTAGAAATAAACAGAAGGAAGGGGAGAATGGACTACAACAACTGGTAAGGAGGGTATAAAATGAAGGGCATAATATAATAAAGGTTTTCCTTGCTCGAAAGCTAGTCGAATCCGACTCTAGGGGGGCGGTGCTCATCTCCGTTTCCAAGCCGAAGAGCCAGCGCTGTCCGAAGGCTTCTCCGTGGTCATGTGGCCGGCATGACTAGATGCCAGGGCGCACAGAATGCTGTTATCTTCCCACCAAAGTGGTACCTATTTATCTACTTGCAATTTCTTGCTTTCAAACTGCTAGGTTGGCAAGAGCTGGGGCCAGAGACGGGAGCTCACTCCATCATGCGGCACTCTCGGGTCTCGAACTGCTGAACTACTGACCTTCTGGTCTGCAACTTAGCATCTTAACCGCTGAGCCACCGCAGCCTCTACGGTATAATAAGGAGGGCATCACATGAAGCAATAACATAGTGAGGCCGATGCTTCATGCTAGGCAAGATTCTTTGGTAGCGTTGTCAACCTCCAGGCGGGGCTTGGAAACCTCCAGAATTTACAACTGATGCAGGTGAACATAGGAAAAGATGAAGCTGCCTTCTTCTGAATCAGACCCTTGAACCCACAGTGTTTAGTGTTGCCTGCTCAGACAGGCAGCAACTCTCCAGGGTCTCAGGCAGAGATCTTTCGCACCACCTACTACCTGATCCTTTCAAGTGGCGACGCCAGGGACTGAACCTGGGACCTTCTGCATGGCAATTTATTTATTTATTGTTTATTTATTAATCCTATTTATACCCCACCCTCCCCCCAATGCAGGCTCAGGGCGGCTCACAAACGATACATAAATGGAAATAAAACATCCTAAAATCATCCAAAAACAATCCCATTATCGTTGATACAGTTTCTTAAAGTGCTGGAGATCGTCCTTACAGTGGTGCATTTCAGTATTTCCTAAGAGTCATTCTGCTCGAGATCTTCCTACAGCCCAGGACATATGTTAAAGAACAAGACCAAGGGCCAGGGCCATAAGAACATAAGAGAAGCCAATGTTGAATCAGGCCAATGGCCCATTCAGTCCAACACTCTGTCACACAGTGGCCAAAAATACCACATGCCATCAGGAGGTCCAGCAGTGGGGCTGGGACACTAGAAGCCCTCCCACTGCTGCCCCCTCCAGCACCAAGAATAGAGTGCATCACGTGCCCCAGACTGAGAGTCCCTATCTATACCCTGTGGCTAATAGCCACTGTTGGACTTCTGCTTCATATGTTTATCTAATTCCCTCTTGAAACTGTCCATGCTTGTAGCTGCCACCACCTCCTGTGGCAGTGAATTCCATATGTTAATCACTCTTTGGGTGAAGAAGTACTTCCTTTTATCTGTTCTAACCCGACTATAATGCCCTATAATGGTGGCAGCTCCCTAGCTGAAAGCGTAGCGGAAGAGCTCCATCTTGCAGGCCCTGTGGAACTGTAAAACGTCCCACAGGGCCCTGATCGCCTCCCGTCTCTCTGATCTGACGAGCAGGGGCTCTTCCACTAAGTGACAGAGATCAGTTCCCTGGAGAAAAAAATGGCTGCTTCGGAGGATGGATTCTACGGCAACCTACCCCATTGATATCTGTCTCCTCCCCAAACCCTGCCCTCCCTGGGATCCATCCCCCAAACCTCCAGCAATTGCCCAATCAACTAGCCCTGTGAAAGTTGTTATTGAAAGACTTCAAGGACGCCCTGCTGGGAGCAGGCCCTCCTAGAGGTGCACTTGTTGTGGGAAAACAGTTACAAAGCACAGGCCTCTACTCTACCCTCTCGTCCACACACATCTGCATTCACACCTTCCCCACCCGTGGGAATGTCAGCGAGGGTGAGGAGGAGACAGGAAGGAAAGGGAGACAGGGAGACATGAAACAGATGGGATCATCAGTTGCAATACATTGGCTGAGTTCAGACTGGCAGTTTGCCCCGCTATAGCCATGTTTCCACCAAGTTTTACAAGTGGATTGTAACCCGTGCTGTTCCGCTTCACTCCCGTGTTTAAAAGATACCTGGTAAAAGCAGTAGCAAATCCTTCATTCCTCTTCCGGAAAGTGTGAACGCCAACCCGCATAAGGCAGCAGCGATATGATTGGCTGTGCTCCGCTCTACCACCCAATGCACAACAAGATCCTCCCCAAATCGGCCGGATGTCTATGTGTGCATGAGTGCATGAGCGCATATGCACTCATGCACTCATGACTACATAGGCATCTGGCCGATTTACCAGGAAAAAGCCATTTATAGCCGCGCCTCCGGGCCAGCAGTCTGAACGCTCCCGCGCGCCTCCTCCTGGTATGCTCCCATATCAGTCAGCGCAGCGTGACCGGGAAAACCCGGAACAGTTTGTTCTGGGGCTTTTTTGCCACGACGGGCTCCCACTTCAAACTGCCAGTCTGAACTCAGCCATTGATCAGTTCAACCCTGTTTACAGCCCAAGTCTGACAGTTAACAGTGAAGACGTGTGCTTGCACACGAGCATTTATATTGTGAACAGTGTTCCCTCTAAGCTGAGTTAGCGTGCGCTAACTCGCAGTTTCTTAGCCTCTGGCTCACACATTTCTGTCCTAGCCCAAGAAGGAGGGCTCCAGAGCAAACTAAATTTATGCTGTAGCCAAACGGCTTGCTCATAACTTCCGTGCCAGTCACTCACAAAGCTGAGAATTTTTGCTTGCAAGACTCCACAGCTTAGAGGGAGAATTGACTGTGAATGAAACGTGGTTGGTCTTCAAGGTGCCGCTGGACTCGAACTTTGTTCCGCTGCGTCGGACCAACATGGCTACCCCATCTGAATGAAGAGATGGAAATGGTCCGAGATTTTCTATTCCTTGGCTTCGTCGTCAACCAAAAGGGAGACTGCGACTGAGAAATCAAAATCAAGCCTGAACTCTCCCTAGAAGCTAAAATGACTAAACTAAAGCTATTGTCCTTTGGGCACATCGTGAAAAGACAAGACTCACTGAAGAAGCCAATCACACTAGGAAAAGTTGAAGGCAGCAGGGAAAAAAGCTCCCCGCTATGCAGCTCTTTCGGGACTGTGGTTTAAAGGGATTGCAGGAGATAGCCTGAAACAGCTGAGGGGTGGGGAGTGCCTTCCCACCACTCAGCTGTTTTTGTGGCTTTCGCAGGGAACAGAAAAGAAAGGGTTTAAAGGGATTCAGAGTCCCTTTAAACCACTCCACTTTCTGCTTCATCCACAAACCACCACAAACTGCTTGAAAAATTTTTGGATTTTGCTTCATGGTTCAGCTCATGCCCATACTTACTGGTAACTCTAATGTGGGAAATGGAGGAACCTCACCGGGCTATGATGCCATAGAGTCCAACCTCCAAAGCAGACTGTTTTTTTTCCCCAGGGGAAGTGATCTCTGTATTTTGTAGACTAGTTGTAGTTCTGGGAAAACTCAAGGCCTCACCCAGAGGTTGGCAACTCTTTGTGTGGTGTCAAAGAGCCCTCCTCTCATTTGTTGGAAATATGTGTGGTGCAAGGTCTAAAATCCAGTCATTATAAGGTTAAATGTGTTTACCTTGTGTGCTATTGGTTAGACTGACCTGGAAGGGAACCTGGCACAGAGCCAATGGGAAGAAAGCCCGGGAAATTGAAGCCTATTTACTAACAATCATTGGCTAATGCATTCAGGTGATTTCCTTCTAGGGGTCAAGAAGAAGAAGAATCTCCATTGTTGTATACCGTGTGGTCAAAGTGTAAAGGTGTAGTCATAAGAACATAAGAGAAGCCAATGTTGGATCATGCCAATGGCCCATCTAGTCCAACACTCTGTCACACAGCGGCCAAAATATACCAGGTGCCATCAGGAGGTCCAGCGGTGCAGCCAGGACATCAGAAGCCCTCCCACTGCTGCCTCTCCCAGCATCAAGAATAGAGTGCATCACCTGCCCCAGACTAAGGCGTCGTTGTTGTTTTGTAGGTTTCCTGTGAACCCTTCTCTTAGCAATAAAGTTTTTTTACATAGAAGAACATGCCTCCTCTTCAGTGAAGCAAGGATTTATTGCAATCTCCAATTTTTCAAACACCATTGACCTCATGAGTGGCAGCAGAGACTGAGGAGAGGCAGGCTGGGAGGTGTCCCATTATTCAGTCTCTCCAACCAAAACTTGCTCCCATGCACATCAGAACATAAGAGAAGCCATGTTGGATCAGACCAGTGGCTCATCCCATCCAACACTCTGTGTCAGGTGCCTGCTGGTGGACCTCCTGATGGCCAGACCTCAGGTGCCATCAGGAGGTCCACCAGCAGGGTGAGAACTCCAGGAGCCCTCCCACTGTTGCCTCCCCCCCCCAAGCATCAAGACTATGGAGCATCACTGCTTCAGTGCCCGTCTTCCCGCGCCCCTCTTCTTTATGGGATTGGCTGTGTAGGAAGAAGAGAAGACTTGCCCTGCAGACCCAGTTTCTGAAGGAGATGTGTGAGGTGGCGTTATGCACTCTTTCTTCAAGCATAGTTTCCAGATCCTTTGTCATCCCTGAAATCAAGAGCCGAGGCTCAGTGGTGGAGCATGTATCTGCTTGGCACGCAGAGGTTCCCAGATTCAATTCCAGCCATCTCCAGATGAAAGGATCAGACAGTTGAAAGACCTCCAGTTGAAAGACCTCTGCCTGAGACTTCGGAGAGTTTCTGCTTGCCAGAGTAGACAATACCGAGCTTGGTAGACTGCAAATCTGACTTGGTATGAGGTAGCTCATTTGTTCATATTTCCTGCCTCTATCCTCACAATAAGGGTCATAATTTCTCTGTGTGGAGATGGGAAGAATGTCGAAAAACAGAGGTCCCCAACACTTTTGAGTCTGCGGACATCTTTGGAATTCTGACTGACGATGGCAGGCACAACCACAAAATGGCTGCCATGGGAGGTGGTATCCACCACAAAATGGCCACCACGGGAGAGGAAACTCAAGTGCAGGGGAGAGTGGGGGGTAATACCCTGGGAAAGAAGAAGAAGAAGAGAAGAGCAGATTGGATTTATACCCCGCCCTTCACTCAAAGTCTCATGGCAGCTTACAAACTCCTTTCCCTTCCCCTCCCCACAACAGACACCCTGGGAGGTAGGCGGGGCTGAAAGAGCTCTTTCTAGAACTGTCCTTGAGAGAACAGCTCTGACAGAACTATGGCTTGCCCAAGGTCATCCAGCAGCTGCAAGTGGAGGATTGGGGAATTAAAACCAGTTCTCCAAAATTAAAGTCCGTGCACTTAACCACTACACCGAACTGAAGAGTGAAAGAGAATAAATCCAACACTGCGTAGGCAGCTGCCATCAAAACAGGGTTATTCTATGTGGCCCAGATAATCAGATCTTCAGTGGCCAATCAGAAAACCTGCTGGGCAGATGTCCTGCCCACATTCTAAAAGTGCTCGGTGGCTCCAGGGAAGGTGTTGGTGGGCGTCATGGCAACCATGAGCACCATATCCAGGACTCCGTCCGAAACCAAAAGTGTCAGACTGAGACCCGAACATCAAAAGCAACAGCAACTTATTCAAAATATCCACTTGTTACAATGTGATCATAATGTTAGTAAGATTCCATATTCTACACCTCATTAAAATCAGAACACGAGCACCAAAGTTTTTGTTTGCTGATCAGAAATATCTCCCTGCACGTGGATTCCAATTTCCATCAGCCAGAAGGGGGATGTCAAACTCTAATTTACTACGACTAACAAATCTCTTGCCTCATATATGCTTTAGTTTACATTTGCCAAATGAGTTTTGAACCACGTATTTTTTTTCTGGCAATAGCACAGGACCCCCTATGTAAATTAGAACACAGCCCAGTGAATGCCTGTCTTGCTGTTGATTTCCCCCTTTTGATAGCTTTTCTCCAGATTCCCATTCCTTCTGTTTCTACCAGCTGTTTAGAGTGCCAGCTCCATAAAGCAAGGTTGTGGGCTTTCTTGATTTGCTTAAGTCATGCTGTAAAATACCAGAGGTCTGTAGCTCAGTGGTAGAGCATCTGCTTGGCATGCAGAAGGTCTCCGGTTCAGTCCTTGGGCATCGCCGGTTAAATGGACTAGGCCACCGGTGATGGGAAAGACCTCGTCCCGGAAGATAGAGATAGAATGCAACAAGATCTGAACACACTGGGAAAGTAGGCAGATGTGAATGAGATGAAATTTAACAAGGATGAGTGCCGAGTTCTAGATCCGGGTGACAAAAATGAGGAACACGTATACTGGATGGGGGATACTGTCAGGCTCCCAGTCAAATCACTCTCCACGTGGACAGTGAATGTTTTATTTAGAGATATGAGATGCTGTTGGTTCAAACGCTTTGTCAGGACTGGGGTGCAAAGGCAGGAAAGGCAACATATAGACACAACCCTGCAATTTCCATTCATATATATTTTTTATTATTTTTAATTAAAAATAAGAAAGTAAATCCTGATGTTTGTGCTGAGCAAACAGAGAGGTGTTGATTTTGTGTGTTGCTGACGCTTCTAGGAGGGGCATCCATTTTTCTTGGAGGTTGTCAGGAACAGGTTGGTTTTCAGAGCGAAGGATACTGGTGGAGACTTTGTCCTGTAGAAAAAAGTCCCACAATTTCAGATACCAATCGTTCAATGACAGGGTCTTCTTCGATTTCTAGTAATATGCAATAACATTCCTAGCAGCCGCAAGACATAATTCTATTAGCTCTCTCATAGGTCCGTTGGGAGCAGGATGGCTCCAATGATTCAGAAGGAACAAGGAGGGTTGTAGTTGTAGAGCACAACCTGTTATTCGAAATATTTGGGCTTTGACTTCTCTCCAAAAGGTCTGGACCCTGGGGCACTCCTACCAGCAATGAATATAGGTGCCATGGCCCCCACAATTTGCAATTTCCATTCATACATGTCAGCAATGCTACATAGACTATGAAAGATATACGGTCAACAACTAGCCATGCACAGACTCTACTTCAAGGACACTTCCCATGTGAAAGATGTCTTCTGAGTAGCAGTGGGTGTGAACAAGATCTTGGGGTACGGGTGGGCTGAAAGTTAAATACGAGTAGCCAGTGTGATGTGGGGACAAGAAAGGCTAATGCGATCTTGGGGTGTATCAACAGAGGCATAACATCCAGATCACAAGGTGTGATAGCCCTGCTGTACACTGTGTGGGTCAGACCGCACCTGGAGTTTGTAAGCCGCTCTGAGACTCTGAGTGAAGAGCGGGGTAAAAATCCAATCTCCTCCTCCTCCTCCTCCTCCCTCCTCCTCCCTCCTCCTCCTCCTCCTCCTTCCTCCTCCTCCTCCTCCTCCTCTTCTTCTTCTTCTTCTTCTTCTTCTTCTTCTTCTTCTTCTTCTTCTTCTTCTTCTTCTTCTTCTTGTCTGGAGATGAGCTGTAATTCCAGGGGATCCCCAGGTCCCACCTGGAGGCTGGCATCCCTGTACTGCCTGCTTCTCAGTGGGGTCACGAAGTCTTTGAGCCAAGCCAAGCTCGGCTTAACTGTTTCTGGGAACAGCAGTTAATGGGAACTCTGTCCCAATTGGCATCTCTGTGCAACGTGAGATCACAAGTCTCCCGTGGACAAAAAGGCTGGGCATCCTTACATACCCCTTTCCTCGATCTTGCCACAGCTTTTCTTTGTGGGAGCTTGTGGGAACTGCCTGAATAAAGTCCCAGGAACACATGAAACTGCCTTATACTGAATCAGGCCCTTGGTCCATCAAAGTCAGTACTGTCTACTGAGATCGGCAGCAATTCATTAATGAAGAAGAAGAGAAGAGACTGGATTTATACCCCGCCCTTCACTCGGAGTCTCCGAGTGGCTTACAAATGCCTTCCCCTCCCCACAACAGACACCCTGCGAGGTAGGTGGGGCTGAGAGAGCTCTTTTGAGGACTGCTCTTGAGAGAACAGCTCTGAAAGAACTTATGACTGACCCAAGGTCACACCAGCAGCTGCGTGTGGAGGAGTGGGGATTGGGAATCAAACCCAGCTCTCCCAGATTAGAGTCTGCGCTCTTAACCACTACATCGAACTGGCTCTTAATTATCATGTGGCATTGTGTGTGGTATAGCCAGGAGATCCTAAGATTGAATGGCTGCCTGAAGTACTAGCTCTTTTTAGCATTATGCACCACTAGGTGGTGAGCCAGACTTATTTGGGGGGCTGAGAGAGCTCTGACAGAGCTGTGATGGACCCAAGGTCACCTGGCTGGCTTCATGTGGAGGAGTGGGGAATCGAACCCGGTTCTCCAGATTAGAATCTACCGCTCTTAACCAGTACATCACACTGGCTTTCTAGACGTTCTGTATTCTTGGTGCTTGGGGGGGGGGAGGGAACAGTGGGAGGGCTTCTGGAGTTCTGGCCCCACTGCTGGACCTCCTGATGGCACCTAGTATATTTTGGCCGCTGTGTGACAGAGTATTGGACTGGATGGGCCATCGGCCTGATCCAACATGGCTTCTCTTATGTTCTTATGTCTGGGGCAGTGATGCTCTATTTTCTTGGTGCTGGGGGAGGCAACAGTGGGAGGGCTTCTGGAGTTCTGGCCCCACTGCTGGACCTCCTGATGGCACCTAATATATTTTGGCCACTGTGTGACAGAGTGTTGGACTGGATGGGCCATCGGCCTGATCCAACATGGCTTCTCTTATGTTCTTATGTCTGGGGCAGTGATGCTCTATTTTCTTGGTGCTGGGGGAGGCAACAGTGGGAGGGCTTCTGGAGTTCTGGCCCCACTGCTGGACCTCCTGAAGGCACCTAGTATATTTTGGCCACTGTGTGACAGAGTGTTGGACTGGATGGGCCATCGGCCTGATCCAACATTGGCTTCTCTTATGTTCTTATATTATGTAGACTGGCAGCAGCTCTCCAGGGACTCAGGCAGAGGTCTTTCACATCACCTCCTACTTGATCCTTTTGATTAGAGATGCTGGAGATTGAACTTGGGACCTTCTGCACGCCAAGGAGGTGCTCTGCCAGTGAGCCACAGCCGCTCACCGAACCGGGCAGAGATGTGGTGAATTGCAGGAGGTGCAGAATTGTTGTCTGCTAATTTCAAGTGGCGAGGCAACTGGCTAATTGCTGCCCTGAGAATAAAGGAATGACTCACTCTCTGCGATTGACTGTTTCT
Organism: Gekko gecko; assembly: GCA_029375565.1. NCBI lineage: Eukaryota > Metazoa > Chordata > Lepidosauria > Squamata > Gekkonidae > Gekko > Gekko gecko. Next base: position 70,548,988 of record JAPDNY010000009.1, read on the forward strand.
GTATGCAAGGAGAGAGCGGATCCCAGTGGAATGCAGTTGAAGCAGTGACATTTGAAAAGCCTCAGTGATGTGCAAGTGGAGGTGGAGGAGGAGGAAGAAGAAGAAGAAGGAGGAGGAGGAGGAGGAGGAGGAGGAGGAGGAGGAGGAGGAGGAGGAGGAGGAGGAGGAGGAGGAGGAGGAGGAGGAGGAGGAGGAGGAGGAGGAGGAGGAGGAGAAGAAGAAGAAGAAGAAGAAGAAGAAGAAGAAGAAGAAGAAGAAGAAGAAGAAGAAGAAGAAGAAGAAGAAGAAGAAGAAGAAGAAGAAGAAGAAGAAAGAAGTAGTGATTGGATTTCTACCCCGCCCTTCACTACCCAAAGGTGTCTCAGAGCAGCTTACCATCTCCTTTCCCTTCCCCTCCCCACAACAGACACCCTGTGAGGTAGGTGAGGCTGAGAGAGCTCTGACAGAAACTGCTCTTTTTCAAGAACAGCTCTTATCAGAACTAGGGCTTACCCAAGGTCATCCAGCAGGTGCAAGAGGAGGAGTGGGGAAATCAAACCTGGTTCTCCCAGATTAGAGTCCATGCACTTAAACCGCTACACCAAACTGGACAGTGCCGTAATTTGAAAGACAATGTCTCCAATGTGCAAATAAGCTTCTCAACCTCCAGGTTCGGCTTGGTGGTCTCCTGGCATTACAGCTGCTTACCAGACAATAGAGGTAATTTCCCCTGGAGAAAAGGGCAGCTTGGGCAGATGGATTCTGTGGCATTCTACCCTGCCGATGTCCCTCTCCAACCCAAATTCCACCAACCTCAGGGTCCACTATCCATGTCTCCAGGTAAGAACATAAGAGGAGCCAATGTTGGATCAGGCCAATGGCCCGTCCAGTCCAAGGCCCTGTGTCACACAGAGTGCTTTGTTCCCTTGACGACAGCACTTTTCTTCGCCGGCAACAATGGAAGTCCCGCGGTGTCGCGTCTGTCCCCTCTTGACATCGTGCGGAGATACCACGATCCAGGTCAGCGAGGGTTTTGTTCCTTGCTTGTATCTCCTCCATCCGACTGGGGCGATTGCGCTCATTTTCTCCAGGGGCGGCAGCCTCCGATATCTCAAGGCCTCTAAACTCAAATTACAGGCAATCTCTTCCCCCCCCCAACACCCTTTCCTGTATAGGAAAGGGGTTGTGAATATTTGTGATTTCCGCTTCCAGAAATAGCATCGCTGCTCTTGCTGATCTGAACAGGTTTCTGAGTCATTTGCATCACAGGTAAGTACCCCCCCACACACACATCATTTTATTCTGCTGCTGCAACAGGATTTCTCTCTGTTCTGCATTCTACCACTTCTTCATCACCGTTTCCCTTGATTTTCCTCCACGGCTTTCAAATTCCACAATCCCAAATGTTGCTTATGTATTTGGAAAGGTTTATATATTTGCTCTTTTTAACCAAGAGGGTATTTTTAACGGGTTTTATTTACTTACCAGGTGCCATCAGGGGGTCCAGCAGTGGGGCCAGGACACTAGAAGCCCTTCCACTGTTGCCCCCCCCCCAAGCACCAAGAATACAGAGCATCACTTGCCCCAGACATAAGAATGTAAGAGAGGCCATGTTGGATCAGGCCAATGGCCCATCCAGTCCAACACTCTGAGTCACACAGTGGCCAAAAATACCAGGTGCCATCAGGAGGTCCAGCAGTGGGGCCAGGACACTCGAAGCCCTCCCACTCTTACCTCCCCCCAAGCACCATGAATACAGGGCATCCCTTGCCCCATTCTGAGAGTTCCTATCTAGACCTTGTGGCTAATAGCCACTGATGGACCTCTGCTTCAGATGCTTATCTGATTCCCTCTTGAAGCCGTCCATGCGTGTAGCTGCCACCACCTCCTGTGGCAGTGAATTCCATGTGTCAATCCCTCTTTGGGTGCAGAATTGCAGAGAGTGAGTCATTCCTTTATCCTCAGGGCAGCAATTAGTCTGTTGCCTCTCCACGTGAAATTAAGGGAAAGGTAAAGGTTTCCCTTGCTCGAAAGCCAGTCGAACCCGACTCTAGGGTTGCGGTGCTCATCTCCGTTCCCAAGCTGAAGAGCCAGCGCCATCCAAAGACGTTTCCGTGGTCATGTGGCCAGCACGACTAGACACCAAGGTGCACGGAACGCTGTTACAACAGTTCTACGCCTCCTGCAGTTCAGGTGTTTCCCAACAGAGAGCTGGCAGCCCGAGGCAGACATCGGGAGACTCAAAGAGCAGGCTTGGAGCCGGGATTTTTTTAAGTCAGGGGGCATCTGAATTTCTTAGGGGGCACTGTCTAAACAAAATAATCCAGGGCAGAAGGATGTGACACTCCGGGCTGGATGGGGAGTCAGGGGGCCTTGCCAGCAAGTCAGGGGGCCTAGCCCCGAGATGCCCCACTGTAGCTACGGGCCTGTCGAAGAGTAGTAGAGGTTACAAGTGTCAGACTTTAATCTGGAGAACTGGGTTGGATGCCCCACTCCTCCACATGCAGCCAGTTGGTGACCTGGAGCTATACTCAGGGAAGCAAGGAGGGAGGGATTCCCAGTCCTGAGCTGAGGACTGGCAAACTGAGCTTTTTCATGTACAAAGCATACTTCATAGACTTATGTTGCACTTTGGGAAATGATGACACACACGCATGAACACACATGACACTGCCTTCTACTGAATCAGACCTTTGGTCCATCAAGGTCATTCTTGTCTACTCAGGCTGGTGGCAGCTCTCCAGGGTCTCAGGTGGAGGTCTTTCACGTCACCTCCTGCCTGGTCCTTTTAACTGGAGATGTCGGGGATTGAACCTGGGACCTTCAGCATGCCAAGCAGAGGCTCTACCACTGAGCCACAGTCCCTCTTTACAGCTCTCCAGGGTCTCAGGCGGAGGTCCTTTCCATCACCTCCTGCCTGGTCCTTTTAACTGGGGATGGCGGGGATTGAACTTGGGACCTTCTGCATGCCAAGGAGATGCTCCGCCACTGAGCCACAGCCTCTAATTACAGCTCTCCAGGGTCTCAGGCAGAGGTCTTTCACGTCACCTCCTGCCTGGTCCTTTTAACTGGAGATGCCGGGGGTTGAACCTGGGAACTTCTGCGTTTCATGGAGAGTGCTCACTGCCCGCATAGGTGGAGGGACAGGACTGGCCTCCTCAGTCCTGCTTCCGTTGATATGCACTGCCGTGTTTAGGGGTACCAACCACCAGGTGGCACTTGGAGGTCTCCCGCTATCACAACTGACCTGCCGGCAATAGAGATCAGTTCCCCTTGAGAAAATGGCTCCTTTCGTAGAATCGTGGGACCATAGAGTTGGTCATCTGATCCAGCCCCCTGCACAATGCAAGAAATCCACAAATGCCTCCCCCCACGCCCCCAGTGACCCCTGTTCCACACCCAGAAGATGACAAAAAAACCCTTCCAGGATTTCCAGCCAAACCGGCCTGGAGAAAACTTGCTTCCTGGCCCCAAAGTGGCTTTTCAGGGTGGGCTTCTATGGTGCTAGAACCAGCTGAGGTCCCTCCCCTCCCCAAAGGCTGCCCCCCCACAATTTTCCAGGTATTTGCCAACCCAGAACTGGCAAGCCTCGCCCTGCTGCATGCCCAGAGCTACATGCTGGTAGGGAGGCCAGGCTCCAGGTGGGACCTGGAGATCCCCTGGAATTACAGCTTATCTTCAGGGAACAGAGATCAGCTCCCCTGGAGAAAAATGGATGCTTTGGAGGGTGGACCCTGTTATGTCTGGGCGCAAGGAGGCATGTCTGGACTTGTCTGGCAGGCCGCCTAGATGGAGAGTGGGGAGGCCGCTGTGTGACAGAGTGTTGGACTAGATGGGCCATTGGCCTGATTCAACATTGGCTTCTCTTATGTTCTTATGAGGCACGCCTGGGCTTGTCTGGCAGGCCGCCTAGATGGAGAGCGGGGAGGCATGCCTGGGCTTGTCTGGGCAGGCCGCCTAGCTGGAGCTTGAAGCCCCAGAACAAAAGCAGGCAGGGTCCTGGAACCTGCCTGCGGATTGGCCCCTGAGGGTGGCCAGCCAATCCAGAGCTGGAGGCCACTTGAACTCACCAATCACAAGGGGGCTGGGCGTGGCTTAGGTGTATATAGTTAGTTGCCCCCTGCAAAGCATTCCTGTTGAGATGCAATAAACAGGTGCTTGCTGGAATCACACTGCCCTCGCCTCTGCCGTGTTCAACCCACTATTTAACAGACTCTACGGCAGGGTCCTTTCCCAAGGATCCTCCCCAGGGTCCTTCCCCAAATCTCCAGGAGTTTCCCCAAACCCCCATCCCCAGAGGGGACCTGGCAACCCTACTGACTCCAGGCTCTGGGTTCCAGCAGCATCGCTCATTCGCTGACTTGGTCTTCAAGCTCACCATTCAGTATCTCCCCCCCCCACAAGATTATGTCTTTTTACTCCTTGCTTTCAGATCTTTTTCTTTGCTTTTCTTCTTTTCTTCTTTTTAATGGACAACCTCCTCTTTGCCAGGCTGGAAGATCTAACGCTTGCTTTGTTCCCTTGACGACAGCACTTTTCTTCGCCGGCAACAATGGAAGTCCCGCGGTGTCGCGTCTGTCCCCTCTTGACATCGTGCGGAGATACCACGATCCAGGTCAGCGAGGGTTTTGTTACTTACTTGTATTTCTTCCGTCCGACTGGGGCAATTGCGCTCATTTTCTCCAGGGGCGGCGGCCTCCAATATCTCAAGGCCTCTAAACCCAAATTACAGGCAATCTCTTCCCCACCACCACCCTTTCCTGCATAGGAAGGGGGTTGTGAATATTTGTGATTTCTACTTCCAGAAATAGCATCACTGCTCTTGCTGATCTGAACAGGTTTCTGAGTCGTTTGCATCACAGGTAAGTACCCCCCACCCCATACACACACATCATTTTATTCTGCTGCTGCAACAGGATTTCTCTCTGTTCCGCATTCCACCACTTCTTCATTACTGTTTCCCTTGATTTTCCTCCACGGCTTTCAAATTCCACAATCCCAAATGTTGCTTATGTATTTGGAAAGGTTTATATATTTGCTCTTTTTTTCCCCCAAGAGGGTATTTTTTTAACAGGTTTTATTTACTTAGAATAGTTCGGTGCCACTTCTCCAGGAAATCTGCTTCAATATTCACGGCTCGTTCGGCATCTAGCATTCACTCGGGTGTTTTACCGTACCCGCGTTGGAACAGAAATTCATAAGAACATAAGAACATAAGAGAAGCCAATGTTGAATCAGGCCAATGGCCCATCCAGTCCAACACTCTGTCACACAGCAGCCAAAATATACCAGGTGCCATCAGGAGGTCCAGCAGCGGGGCCAGGACACCAGAAGCCCCCCACTGCTGCCCCCTCCAGCTCCAAGAATAGAGTGCATCACCTGCCCCAGACTGAGAGTTCCCATCTATACCCTGTGGCTAATAGCCACTGATGGACTTCTGCTCCATATGTTTATCTAATTCCCTCTTGAAACTGTCCATGCTTGTAGCTGCCACCACCTCCTGTGGCAGTGAATTCCATATGTTAATCACTCTTTAAATTCCCCTCTACATTGCGTGCCACTTTCACTTTCTTTGATTGTTGGATTTTATGGTAGCGTCCACACGGCATGCCGATTTCACTTCCTTTGAGCTCTCGGTTCTATAGTACCACCAGTTTGGCGTGGTGGTTAAGTGCGCGGACTCTAATCGGGGAGAACCGGGTTTGATTCCCCACTCCTCCACTTGCACCTGCTGGATGACCTTGGGCAAGGCAAAGCTCTGGCACTCACAACTTTAATACCAGCAGCTCACAAAGTAGATTTTTTTGCTCACAAGACTCCACAGCTTAGAGGGAGCGTTGGCCGAGAGATAACCAGATTTCATGATCACGCTGTTTAGATTAGCAAATCCCCATTTCTGACATGGAGCTCTCCTTCTTGAGATGAATCTGTCTTCTTCTTTTCTTCCCCCTGGCCATAACATCATCATTGAATTATAAATACGACCATTAAAATTGACACCTTTTTGGCAGGTGAGCGTTAAGATGGCGTATAATGCGTTGAGAGGCATTACAGGGCGTAAAATGGAACATAATGTAAAAACTGTCTTTCGGTGGCATGCAAGTTGGGTAAGAGTGCCATCAAAGACATGAAGAATATTGGGAAAGGAAGTAAATGGGATGAAGGCACTTGCGACGTGTATGGACCAGAAAAGACATGCTGAAAATGGCGCCTTTGTCTATCCACAAGTGAGCAACCCATGTGATAATAATGTGGGATACTGCGTACACTTCTGGACTGGTCACTTTACCTCAAAAAAAATATGTTATAGCATGGGAAAAGGTGCAGAAAAGGGCAACTAAAACGATTAAGGTGATAGAACACCTTTCCTATGAAGAATGGTTAAAGAGGTCAGGGCTCTTTAGCTTAGAGACACCACAATTGAGGGGGACATGACAGAGGTTTACAAAATCATGCATGGGATATAGAAGGCAGGGAAAGAAGCACTTTCCTCTCTTTCTCACAATATAAGAACTCATGGGCACTCAGTGAAATTAATGAGCAATATGCTTAGAACAGATAAAACAAATTACTTCTTCACCCAAAAGAGTAATTAACATGTGGGATTCACCGCCATTGGAAGTGGTCACATAGACAGTTTCAAGAGGGGGTTGGATAGATGGAGCAGAGGTCCATCAGTGGCCATTAGACACAAGTTATGGAGGGAACACTCTGTCTGGGGCAAGTGATGCGCTGTATTCTTGGTGCTTGGTGGGGCACAGTGGGAGGGCTTCTGGAGTTCTGGCCCCACTGGTGGACCTCCTGATGGCACCTGGGTTTTGGCCACTGTGTGATACAGAGTGTTGGGCTGGATGGGCCATTGGGCTGGTCCAACATTGGCTTCTCTTATGTTCTTATGCCTGAAGCAATGATGCTCTGTATTCTTGGTGCTGGGGGGGGCACAGTGGGAGGGTTTCTGGAGTTCTGGCCCCACTAGTAGATCTCTTGATGGCCCCTGGGTTTTGGCCACTGTGTGATACAGAGTGTTGGGCTGGATGGGCCATTGACCTGATCCAACGTGGCTTCTCTTATGTTCTTATGTCTGGGGCAGTGATGTTCTGCGTTCTTGGTGCTTGGGGGGCCCAACAGTGGGAGGGCTTCTAGTGTTCCGGCCCCACTGATGGACCTCCTGATAGCACCTGGTATTTTTGGCCACTGTGTGACAGAGTGTTGGACTGGATGGGCCATTGGCCTGATCCAACATTGGCTTCTCTTATGTTCTCTTACGTTCTTACTTTGCTTTTTTTTGCATCGGCACTTGGGAAAATGTTCTTGGACCCAGTGCACTCTGAGCATTTACTAAGATGACAAACAGTCCCCACTGATGAAAGTGCAGGCTGAACACACCCACCAAGTATGGCCGATTTGAAACGACGTGTGACCTTTCCATAAACAACTTTGGCCATATGTCATCCAAACAAGCCAGAAACTTGTGGACATGTACCAGCTCAAGTTGCTGAGAGCATAAGAGTGTGAGAACAGCCCTGCCAGATCAGACCAGTGGTCCATCTATTCCAGCATCCTGCCACAGTGGAAGGGCTTCTGGAGTTCAAGTCCTGCTGGTGGACCTCCTGATGGCCCCTGGGTTTTGGCCACTGTGTGACACAAAGTGTTGGACTAGATGGGCCATTGGGCTGGTCCAACATTGGCTTCTCTTATGTTCTTATGCCTGAAGCAATGATGCTCTGTATTCTTGGTGCTGGGGGGGGCACAGTGGGAGGGTTTCTGGAGTTCTGGCCCCACTAGTAGATCTCTTGATGGCCCCTGGGTTTTGGCCACTGTGTGATACAGAGTGTTGGGCTGGATGGGCCATTGACCTGATCCAACATGGCTTCTTTTATGTTCTTATGTCTGGGGCAGTGATGTTCTGTGTTCTTGGTGCTTGGGGGGTCCAACAGTGGGAGGGCTTCTAGTGTCCCGGCCCCACTGATGGACCTCCTGATGGTACCTGGTGTTTTTGGCCACTGTGTGACAGAGTGTTGGACTAGATGGGCCATCGACCTGATCCAACGTGGCTTCTCTTATGTTCTTATGTCTGGGGCAGTGATGTTCTGTGTTCTTGGTTCTTGGGGGGTCCAACAGTGGGAGGGCTTCTAGTGTCCTGGCTCCATTGGTGGGCCTCCTGATGGCACCTGGGTTTTGGCCACTGTGTGATACAGAGTGTTGGGCTGGATGGGCCATTGACCTGATCCAACGTGGCTTCTCTTATGTTCTTATGTCTGGGGCAGTGATGTTCTGCGTTCTTGGTGCTTGGGGGGTCCAACAGTGGGAGGGCTTCTAGTGTCCCGGCCCCACTGATGGACCTCCTGATAGCACCTGGTATTTTTGGCCACTGTGTGACAGAGTGTTGGACTGGATGGGCCATTGGCCTGATCCAACATTGGCTTCTCTTATGTTCTCTTACGTTCTTACTTTGCTTTTTTTTGCATCGGCACTTGGGAAAATGTTCTTGGACCCAGTGCACTCTGAGCATTTACTAAGATGACAAACAGTCCCCACTGATGAAAGTGCAGGCTGAACACACCCACCAAGTATGGCCAATTTGAAACGACGTGTGACCTTTCCATAAACAACTTTGGCCATATGTCATCCAAACAAGCCAGAAACTTGTGGACATGTACCAGCTCAAGTTGCTGAGAGCATAAGAGCGTGAGAACAGCCCTGCCAGATCAGACCAGTGGTCCATCTATTCCAGCATCCTGCCACAGTGGAAGGGCTTCTGGAGTTCAAGTCCTGCTGGTGGACCTCCTGATGGCCCCTGGGTTTTGGCCACTGTGTGACACAAAGTGTTGGACTAGATGGGCCATTGGGCTGGTCCAACATTGGCTTCTCTTATGTTCTTATGCCTGAAGCAATGATGCTCTGTATTCTTGGTGCTGGGGGGGCACAGTGGGAGGGTTTCTGGAGTTCTGGCCCCACTAGTAGATCTCTTGATGGCACCTGGGTTTTGGCCACTGTGTGACACAAAGTGTTGGACTAGATGGGCCATTGGGCTGGTCCAACATGGCTTCTCTTATGTTCTTATGCCTGAAGCAATGATGCTCTGTATTCTTGGTGCTGGGGGGGCACAGTGGGAGGGTTTCTGGAGCTCTGGCCCCACTGGTAGACCTCCTGATGGCACCTGGGTTTTGGCCACTGTGTGACACAAAGTGTTGGACTAGATGGGCCATTGGGCTGGTCCAACATGGCTTCTCTTATGTTCTTATGCCTGAGGCAATGATGCTCTGTATTCCTGGTGCTGGGGGGGGCACAGTGGGAGGGTTTCTGGAGTTCTGGCCCCACTAGTAGATCTCTTGATGGCACCTGGGTTTTGGCCACTATGTGACACAAAGTGTTTGACAGGATGGACCACTGGCCTGATCCAGTGTGTCTTCTCTTACATTTTCGCCTCCACAGGGGAACTGATCTCTGTCACCTGTAGTCCCCGGAGATTTCCAGCCACCACCTGGAGGTTGGTAACCCTAGCTACGAGGGAAGACCCAGAAATGAGGGAAATCTGGGGAGTCCCATTTCAATAATACTCTTCACCCCGGGCTTCATTTCCCTCCCGTATGTGATCTAGATCTCCCCGCCTGATCCAGACACCTGTTCAGCCGCAGGGTTTCAGCTCATCCAAGTTTTTTTCTGTCCTACGTGTACCAAAGGGACTTCTCTCGCTCCCGGCCAGATCCCATATTTTAATAAGCCAGTGCCCGAGGTGGTTAATCTTCTCATCTCATTTCATTCCCATTGAATGGAAACCAATGGGAATACACACACACACACACATATATATATATGAAAGTTGCTTAGACGTTGTCTCAGCTCTCGAGATGAGCCCCGTCCCAACACTTTAAATAAATTATCCATTTATTAGTTTGGGGCCTTTGAGTATGATCAATCAGGGCTTAATGCTTAGATAGAATGGCAGGATTTTTTTTTTTTAATCACCCAAAAAGCACAAGAAGGAACCGCAATTAATATCGTAATTGTTTCTTCGTTTGCCTGGGGCGAAGAAGAACCGGCAGATGGAGAAGGCGGGGTGGGGGGAGGACGAAAAGAAGGGTTTCCTTTGATTCTTCCTCTTGCCATGTTCCTAGATATTAATAATATTCTCTCTCCCTCTCTCTCTCTGTGAGTCTCTGTGTGTGATAGGCAGGGCTCTTTTTGTAGCAGGAACTCCTTTGCATATTAGGCGACACACCCCTGATGTAGCCAATCATAAGAACATAAGAGAAGCCAGTGTTGAATCAGGCCAATGGCCCATCTAGTCCAACACTCTGTCACACAGTAGCCAAAATATACCAGGTGCCATCAGGAGGTCCGGCAGTGGGGCCAGGACACTAGAAGCCCTCCCACTGCTGCCCCCCTAGCACCAAGAAAAGAGTGCATCACCTGCCCCAGACTGAGAGTTCCTATCTAGACCTTGTGGCTAATAGCCACTGATGGACTTCAGCTCCATATGTTTAATTCCCTCTTGAAACTGTCCATGCTTGTAGCTGCCACCACCTCCTGTGGCAGTGAATTCCATATGTTAATCACTCTTTGGGTGAAGAAGTACATCCTTTTATCTGTTCTAACCCGGTTGCTCAGCTGTAAGAAGAGCTCTGTAAGCTCTTGGAGGATTGGCTACACTTAGGGGAGGGGGTGTCGCCTAATATGCAAAGGAGTTCCCACTACAAAAAGAGCCCTGGTGATAGGCCAGAAAGGAATTCAAGGCTGTCTCCAGAATTGAATCCAAAGAAGAAGAAAACCCCCCAGCAAATTTGGGCTCAAGTAGGGTTGGAGCCTGGAGCTCTCCAGAATTACAACCGATCTCCTGAGATCAATTCCCCCAGAGAAAACAGCTGCTTTGGAGGGTGGAATCTATGGCATTCTATCACACCGAGGTCCCCCTCCCCAAAACATTTTGCTTCCTGGGCTTCACACCCACATCTCCAGGAATTTTTAGCCCAGAGTTGGCAACCCTAGGTTGAAGTTAACGTGGTAAGCGACTCCTCCTGTTGCCGAGAAACAGACAGGGAGGTCCCTGTTCCCATGATGGGAGGTTAGCTTCCACTAGAGGCCATGATCAGATCTCCAAAGGCACAGGGGGCGGAGCCTAAGCCCTCAGGGGTGGAGCCAGGCAGGGCAGGGGGCGGTACCTGGAGATACTTGAGAGCTGTGTTTCGAGATACTTCCAACATTTCCTTGGTGTGGCGAGAAGTTGTAACTCTTACAGAAGGAGGAGGAATAAGAGGAGGAGGATATTGGGTTTATACCCTGCCTTTTACTCGGAGTCTCAGAGCGGCTTACAAACTCCTTTCCCTTCCTCTCCCCACAACAGACACCCTGCGAGGTAGGTGGGGCTGAGAGAGCTCTCTCAAGAACTGCTCCTGAAAGAACAGCTCTGAAAGAACTTGTGACTGACCCAGGCTCACACCGGCAGCTGGACGCGGAGGAGTGTGGGAATCAAACCCGGTTCGTCCAGATTAGAGTGTGTGTTACTAACCACTACGCCAAACTGGCTTGACACCAAACATCATAAATGTGTGTTATGCTGCCAAAAACAATTGGGGGGGGGGGAGTCTCTACAGCCAACCAGATCTGCCATGGCCAGTCAGAAGCCCTGCTGGACAGAAGCCCTGCCCACTCCTGAAAAAAACATATTTGGCAGGCATCAGGAAACAGCCCCATGGGCACCATGTTGGCAACCCCTGCATAGGGTTGTTGTGAGGCTAAAATGGAAGAAGCAAGTCTGCCCTGAGCCCTTGGTCAGAATTCACTGGAATTCACTGCCACAGGAGGTGGTGGCAGCTACAAGCATGGACAGTTTCAAGAGGGAATTAGATAAACATCTGGAGCAGAAGTCCATCAGTGGCTATTAGCCACAGGGTATAGATGGGAACTCTCAGTCTGGGGCAGGTGATGCACTCTGTTCTTGGTGCTGGAGGGGGCAGCAGTGGGAGGGCTTCTCGTGTCCTGGCCCCACTGCTGGACCTCCTGATGGCACCTGGTATATTTTGGCTGCTGTGTGACAGAGTGTTGGACTAGATGGGCCATTGGCCTGATTCAACATTGGCTTCTCTTATGTTCTTATGTTCTTAATTTCCCTTCTCTCCACCATGCTGAAGTTTGGTGTAGCGGTTAAGCGTGGGCAGGGCTCTTTTTGTAGCAGGGACTCCTTTGCATATTAGGCGACACACCCCTGATGTAGCCAATCCTCCAAGAGCTTACAGAGCTCTTCATACAGGGGCTACTGTAAGCTCTGGGAGGATTGGCTACATTAGGGGTGTGTGGCCTAATATGTAAAGGAGTTCCTGCTACAAAAAGAGCCCTGAGTGTGGGGACTCTAACCTGGGAGAACAGAGTTTGATTCCTCACTCCTCCACTCGCAGCTGCTTGGGTGAGCCATAGTTCTGTCAGAGCTGTCCTTGAAAGAGCAGTTTGTGTCAGAGTTCCCTCAGCCCCACCTACTTCACAGGGCATCTGTTGCGGGGAGGGGAAAGGAAAGGAGATTGTAAGCTGTCCTGAGACTCCAAGTGAAGGAAGGAGTATAAATCAAATCTCTTCTTCTTCTTGGGTCAGTTACAAGTTATTTCAGAGCTGTTCTCTGATGAGCAGTTTCTGTCAGAGCTCTCTCCGCCCCACCTACCTCACAGGGTGTCTGTTATGGGGATGGGAGGGGAAAGGAAAGGAGTTTGTAAGCCACTCTCAGACTCTGAGTGAAGGGCAGGGTATAAATCCAATTCTTCTTCTTCTTCTTCTTCTTCTTCTTCTTCTTCTTCTTCTTCTTCTTCTTCTTCTTCTTCTTCTTCTTCTTCTTCTTCTTCTTCTTCTTCTTCTTCTTCTTCTTCTTCTTCTTCTTCTTCTTCTTCTTCTTGGTGGATTTCTGATCCTGACAAGCACTGGTTACAAAACTTTGCAAGGTCCCTCCCAGCTCTGTTACTCTTGAACTTCTACTGAATCAGCCCCTTGGTCCATCAAGGTCAGTATTGCCTACTCAGTTTGGCAGCGACTCTCTGGGGTCTCAGGCGGAGGCCTTTCACTTCACCTCCGGCCTGCTCCTTTTAACTGGAGATGCCGGGGATTGAACCGGGGACCTTCTGCATGCCAAGCAGAGGCTCTACTACCAAGCAAGGGTCCCTTCCCAAGCAGGCATACTCATCCATATGAAGCTGCCTTCTACTGAAACCCTTGGTCCACCCGTCTTCTCTACTCAGACCGGCAGCAGATCTTCAGAGTCTCAGGCAGAGGTCTTCCCCATCACTTCCTGCCTGGTCCTTTTAACTGGAGATCCCGGGGTTTGAACCTGGGACCTTCTGCACGCAAAGCACATACCGTCTCACAGAACCACAGCCATTGCCTTATACTGAGTCGGATCACTGGTCCATCAAGGTTTGTATTGTCTGTCAGACTGGCAGCAGCTCTCTGTGGTCTCGGGTAGGGGCCTTTCACATCACCTACTGCCTGGTCCTTTTAACAGAAAATGCCTGGGATTGAACCGGGGACCTTTTGCATACCAAGCAGAGGCTCAGCCACTGTCCTGCAGGCCCTCTCCAGGGTCTCAAGGCAGAGGTCTTTCACATCACTTACTACTTTTTCCTTTGAACTGGAGATGCTGGGGATTGAACTTGGGACCTTCTGCATGCCAAGCAGAGGCTCAGCCACTGAGCCACAGCCCCTGCCTATGTCTTTCCAGGGGCTGCAGGGGCTTAGGTCTTTCACATCACCTCCTACCCAGTCCTTTAACTGGAGATGCAGGGGATTGAACCTGGGACCTTCTGCACGCCACGCAGAGGCTCTGCCACTGAGCCACGGCCCCTCTTCCATTTGTTCAGTTCTGTGTGAGGGATGCAGCCTGAAAACGGAGTGTTAAAAAAAACACAGAAGCTTGCAGATTGGCATCTCTTGTTATGTGGGGACGGAAAAAAGCCACAGAAAAAGGCCTGCGTTGGGTTGCAGCGGTACGCGTCCATGTTGCAGCTTTGGTTTGTTCAATAATGAAAGAGCCAGTCCCAAAATATAGATGGGGAGAGGTGTTGAGGAATCGACCGGTGTCTCCAGACCACTGCCTGGCTGAGATATCCTGCCCCCGTTGATGTGTGCTGATCAAAGGAAACATGCCCAGACATCGCTTAATGGAGTCAGAGAAACTTTTCCATTTGATGAAGCCGCCGGGGGCGGGCAGGCGGGGGGGGAGTGTAGCCGGTAACATGACAGCGCAAACATACACAGATAAACCATTTGGAACGCTCGATCCTGGAGGGATTTCACCTCTTCTTTATCTCTTCTTCGTATTTCAAGATGTATCAAATAAACGGAGACTTGTGGAGGAGAGGAGGACGACGTGATTGGCTCCGGGCTTCCGTTGGGGGAACGGGCGGGATGTAAATAATAAGTAAATCGACGTCGATATACTCGCATGCTCTCCAGAATCCTTGATACAATAGACAGCTTGATACAATAGACATGGGGTCACCATGAGATGGTTGCAACTCGAGGGGCGCTTAATTGTTGCCTGGCCTGGATGGCCCAGGATCGGCTGATCTTGTCAGATCTCAGAAGCTAAGCAGGGTCAGCCCTGGTTGGTCCCTGGATGGGAGACTACCAAGGCATGTTCAAGTAGAGGCAGACAATGGCAAACCGCCTTTGTTTGTCTCTTACCTTGAGAACCCTACACATTCACCATATGTTGGCAGGAACCTGGCCCTCTGCACAACCACCATGCCTCAAAGCAATGCTGACCCACTTCTAGTGGCTGTTTTCTCTGAAGATCCAGACCCCTTCATTGTGACTGCAATGTATGATTTAGAACAAATAAACAGTATCTCGACTCTCAAGTGGTTTTGCAACTTGATAAGGAAGCTCAAGGCAATGCATCCTCCTGGACTGAATCGAGACCTAGGTTTTCCTATGTATCTGCCAATGATGATTTCTCCACCCCTTTGCATATCATAGAATCACAGAATTGGAAGGGGCCATTTTGCTCAACCCCCTGCTCAACGAAGGATCAGCCTAGGGTACCTAATGCAATCATATCTGCTCTTGTCATTTACCTTCTATTGTCGTTCTGCATCTGAAAACCCTCCACTCTCCAAGATGTCAGGACAGATGAACTCACATTCTAGCTGTACCTGAAGCAGTGAGCAGTGACTCACAAAAGCTCACCCCCTGCCAAACACAGGCTGAGTTCAGACTGGCAGTTTGAAGCGGGAGCCAGTCGTGGCAAAAAAACCTGTTCCGGGTTTTCCCGGTCACACTGCGCGGACTGATGCAGGAGCATACCAGGAGGAAGTGTGAGGGAATGTTCAGACTGCTGGCCTGGAGGCACAGCTGTAAACAGCTTTTCCCTGGTAATTCGGCTATGTGCGTATGTGCGCATGAGCACACATGCACTCATGCACATCAGGGCAATTTGGGGAGGATCCCATTGTGCCAGCCCCGCATTGGGCGGTAGAGCGGAGCACATCCAATCATATTGCTGCTGCCTCTCCAGGGCAATCAGGTGCACCTTATGCGCGGAAACACCCGGCGGACATTATTCCCATGGTTGTTCCAGGCTTTTCAGGTTAGCGTTCACACTTCCTGGAAGCGGAATGAAGCGGGATAAAGGCACTCTCCAAGATTTGCTACCGCTTTCACCAGGTATCTTTTAAACGTGGGAGCGAAGCGGAACAACACGGGTTGACTACGGGTGGGGAACGCCAGGCAGATGTGCCTGTGTGAACGCCCCCTTTAACCCACTTGTAAAACGTGGCTGAAACGTGGCTATAGCAGGGCAAACTGCCAGTCTG
Source organism: Gekko gecko (assembly GCA_029375565.1). Taxonomy (NCBI): domain Eukaryota; kingdom Metazoa; phylum Chordata; class Lepidosauria; order Squamata; family Gekkonidae; genus Gekko; species Gekko gecko. The sequence goes on from JAPDNY010000009.1 coordinate 70,564,761, forward strand.
AACTCAGCCTTAGTTAGGCTTTAAGGTGCTACTGGACTCTTGCTGTTGTCTACTGTCGCAGGCAGACAAACATGGCTAGCTGTCTTGGACTGATCTCCCGACTGCAAAGACCACTTCTGCTGGAGAAAATGGCTGTTCAGATGGTGAACTCTGTGGCCTTATACCCTGCCGAGGTCGCTCCCCTCCTCAAACTATCCCCTCCTCAAGCTCCACCTCCAGTCATCCAGGAATTTCCCAGGTTAGAGTAGGCTACACATCGTGCAGGCATACAAAGTTTTTCGGTTTAAGTTAGAATGCTCAATTATCTTAAAGATAATCAGCCTGGGAAGTCAATCAGGCAGAAATGGGCAAGGTACAAATACAAGAGAAAGACACTATGTACCTCCCTGCCACCTCTAATATTACCGCTAAGGCACCTAGGAAAAGGCCTCTGTTATGTACTGGGATTGAATCATCCCTGATTGACTCACTTTAGAGACTGGCTGAGCTTGGAGCACAAGAACAATAGCCGACCAAGACTCTGGAATAAACCAATTAAAGTAGCAATGTTTTGTAAATATGTCGTCGAAGGCTTTTGTTTGGTAAATAGCTTATCACGGGGAGTGGGTGTATGAGAGATGTGGTGTTTTGCATGTATACAAGCAGGGCTCCAGCCCTGCTAGAGGTGTCTTAGAGTCAAGCTGAAATCACTAATAAGCTATGAGCTGATCACGATACGTGTCTCGAACTCAGTACATTTCAGCCTCCTTTGAAAGTTAATATGTATATAGGTTTCTTTCTGTCAGGTGGGTCAGGGAAATGTTGAATGGGAGCAAAGCACCAGACAAAGAGAGCCAGTTTGGTGTAGTGGTTACGAGCACGGACTCTAATCTGGGAGAACCGGGTTTGATTCCCCACTCCTCCATTTGCACCTGCTGATGTGACCTTGGGTCAGTCACAAGTTCTGGGACAGCTGTTCTTGAAAAAGAGCTGTTTGGGTTAGAGTTCTCTCAGCCCCACCTACCTCACAGGGTGTCTGTTGTGGGGAGGGGAAGGGAAAGGAGTCTGTAAGCTGCTCTGAGACTCCGAGTGAAGGGTGGGGTATATGTCCAATCTCCTCCTCCTCCTTCAAAGGAAAGCATTGTGCATATACGAAAGATTGTCAATGTGAATTGGAATTCACTGCCCCAGGAAGTGGTGGTGGCTACGGACATAGACAGCTTCAAGAGGGGACTGGAGACACACATGGAGAAGAGGTTCATTCGTGGCTCTTAGCCACAAGGTAGAGAGGGAAAACTCCGTCTGGGACCATTTCTGCAGTAGTGAAATCCCCAGCATTGACGTTTTTAAAACAGCATGCTATGTGAAATTTTCGGCAGTAGTTTTTTCCTCACCAGGGCAAACCTGAAGTTTTCTCCTTCTTAACCCCCCATTTTAGTGAGTTCCAGAAACATAGGGTAAGAAGGAGGAAACTTTTGGTTTGTGCCTGGTGAAGAAAAACCTACTGTGGAAAATTTCACATAGCATGAAGTTTTAAAAAGTCAATGTGGGGAATCCCATGTTTTATGATAAATTGTATTTAATTGTTTTAATGTGCTTTTATGTGACTTATTGGTTTTGTACCAATTGTGTAAACCACCCTAAGCCTGCTCGTGGGGAGGGCGGGGTAAATCAATTATTATTATTATTATTATCGTTATTATTATTATTATTATTATTATTATTATTATTATTATTATTATTATTATTATTGTTGTTGTTGTTGTTATTGTTAGTTGTTATTGTTATTGTTATTGTTATTGTTGTTGTTGTTATTGTTGTTGTTATTGTTATTGTTAGTAGTAGTAGTAGTAGTAGCGGCAGTAGTAGTGGAAATTGCTTGGGGCAGAGATGCTCTATATTCTTGGTGCTTGGGGGGGGGGCACAGTGAGAGCCAGTTTGGTGTCGTGGTTAAATGTGCGGACTCTAATCTGGGAGAACCGAGTTTGATTCCCCACTCCTTCACTTGCAGCTGCTGATGTGACCTTGGGTCTGGCACAGCTGTTCCTGAAAGAGCAGTTTCTGTCAGAGCTCTCTCAGCCCTGCCTACCTCACAGGGTGTCTGTTGTGGGGAGGGGAAGGGAAAGGAGTTTGTAAGCCGCTCTGAGACTCAAAAGTGAAGGGCGGGGTATAAATCCAATCTCTTCTTCTTCTTCTGGGAGGGCATCTGGAGTTCTGGCTCCTCTGGTGGACCTCCTGGTGGCCCCTGGGTTTTGGCCACTGTGTGACAAGAGTGTTGGACTGGATGGGCCATTGGCCTGATCCGACATGGCTTCTCTTATGTTCTTAGTATAAGGCAGCTTCATGCATTCAAGCTATGTAGAGTCGGCACTTGGATGGGAGATCCCTTTGGAAGTCCCTTCATGTGACATGGCTTCTCTTATGTCCTTATGTCTGGGTCAGTAGCACTCTGTATTCTTGGTACTTGGGGGGTCAACAGTGGGAGTGATTCTGAAGCTGTCCCCACTGGTGGACCTCCTGATGGCCCCTGGTATTTTTGGCCACTGTGTGACACAGAGTGTTGGACTGGAAGGGCCATTGGCCTGATCCAGCATGGCTTCTCTTATGTCCTTATGAACAGTATTGAGTCCTTGGTAATAAACAAAAAAATATTTTATGTGCATTTGAGGCAGCACCTTGCAACATGCAGTTATATTGTTCATTTGGTGGGGGGGAACGGGGGTTGGCCATGACTGAATTCCTGAGGATTGGTATTCACCTTTCTCTGGACTGGAGTTCAGAAGAGGATGTCATTCCTGTAGGTCTTTAACACGTTTCGAAAGACTCAATTTCCCTCCCTTCCTCCTAGAAAGAAAGACAGAGGAAACAAGGAACCGAAGAATAGAATCATAGAATCATGAATGTTAGAGTTGGAAGGGACCTTGCAGGCCATCTAGTCCAACCCCTGCACTCTGCAGGAACACAGCCGAAACCCCTACATACCTACAACATACCCAAAAGATGGTTGTCCAGTCTCCTCTTGAAAACGTCCAGCAAAGGAGCATCCACCATCTCCCGAGGCAGTCTGTTCCACTGCTCAACCACTCTTACAGTCAGGAAGTTTCTCCTGATATTAAGCCGGTAACGACTCCCTTGTAATTTCCACCCATTAGATCTAGTCTTGCAATCCGGAGCAAGAGAGAATAGATCCACTCCATCTTCTACATGACAGCCCTTCAAATACTTGAAGACTGCAATCATGTCCCCTCTAAGCCTTCTCTTTCCCAGGCTAAACATACCCAACTCTTTCAGCCTTTCCTCGTAAGACTTGGACTCCAACCCTCTCACCATCCTGGTTGCCCTCTTCTGGACCCGCTCGAGTTTGTCAACATCCTTCCGAAAATGTGGTGCCCAAAACTGGACACAGTACTCCAGGTGGGGCCTGGCCATAGCAGAATACAGCGGAACTACCACCTCCTGTGATCTGGGCACAATGCTTCTGCTAATGCATCCTAAGATTGTATTGAAGGAAAGGGCCATGCAGCAGGGCAGCGGTCCCCGACACTTTTGAGCCCACAGGCACTTTTGGAATTCTAACAGAGGGTCATGGGCGCGGTCACAAAAATGGCTGCCACAGCAGGCAAAAAAACACCACAGATTGTCAGGGATCTAGGTTATATACAAGACTAATAGTAATTCTTCAACCTTTCAGGCAAAAGCCATTTAACGGGATGCCTTTTCACCTGCACCACCAATCAGAAACTCTGCTGGGGGAAGGCCGTACCTAGCCTCAACTACTTTCAAAAATCACTTGGTGGACCATCAGGAATGGGATTGGCGGGCACCGTGATGCCCACAATCACCACATTGGGGACCCCTACTATAGGCTATGTGGAAAACTTCATACAGCATGAAGGACTAAGAAGAAAGGTTCCATCTTCAGGGCAGTATGGCACTGGGCAGTATGGCACCGGAGAGCCAGTTTGGTGCAGTGGTTAAGTGTGCGGACTCTAATCTGGGAGAACTGGGTTTGATTCCCCACTCTTCCACTTGCAGCTGCTGGATGACCTTGGGCAAGCCATAGTTCTGAGAAGAGCTGTCCTTGAAAGGGCAGTTCTGGAAAGAGCTCTCTCAGCCCCACCGACCTCACAGGGTTGTGGGGAGGGGAAGGGAAAGGAGTCTGTAAGCTGCTCTGAGACTCCTTTGGGTAGTGAAGGGCGGAGTATAAATCCAATCTCCTCTTCTTCTCTTTTTCATCATTGGAGGAGGACTGTAAATCGCAGAAAGGGCCCTCTGAATCCCGGTTATCGATTCACGATAACCCATCTGGGCTTTGAGCATCTGTCACGATAGCTGACGAAGAACCGCAGCTTCGGAAGGCAATAAGACCTCTGCTGACGATAGCCAAGGGAAGAGACCCTTGGCATGAATCCCAGCCGCTGCCATTACTTTGGCAACGGAGAAAAGAAAGATCTCGCGTTTCATCTCTCGGGCCGGAGAGAGAAATCAGCCTTAGCGATGCAGAAGAGCCCTCGGATCAATATCGGCCAAAAGAAATGTGGCTGCCGCAAGGCCATTTATTCACCGCGCTCAGCGGAGACCCGCTTGGAAACCATCAGGAGACAAGACTCCCTCACAAGTCTGGAATAAACGGCGCCGGGCCCGGCGACAGCAAAGCAGAGAGAAGGTGACGAAGAAAAACGCCGGCGACGGAATATTTCCAAATGTAAAGCTAACCCGGCTCTCGGTAACCCTGGGTTGGTCATTGCTGTATTTAATCAACAGCGGTGGGAGGGAGTATAAAAGAAGACGGCTTCCGAGGCTTTGTGAGTCTGCTGATTAATCCTCCCCATGCTGAGGAGTGCAGAAGGGGGATCAACCTAGATTTCGTCTTGCGGCGTGTCGGGTCTGTGCACCGGCTGCTTCTGTATCGTTTCAGCCAGTTTTTTGCTCTCCAGAAAGGTACTATTGCTGTGACCCGCAATGGCCCACCCTTGTCAGACTTCAGAAGCTAAGCAGGGTCGGCCTTGGTGAGTACTTGGATGGGAGACCACCACGGAAGTCCCGGGCTGCTACGCAGAAGCAGGCAATGGACAATCACCTCTGAACATCTCTTGCCTTGACCTGGATGGCCCAGGCTCGTCCAATAGAAGTGGGAGGGCTTCTAGTGCCCTGGCCCTCCTGATGGTACCTGGTATTTTTGGCCACTGTGTGACACAGAGTGTTGGACTGGATGGGCCATTGGCCTGATCCAACATTGGCTTCTCTTATGTTCTTATGTTCTTAATATTGTCAGATCTCAGTAGCTAAGAAAGGTTGGCCCTAGTTAGTATTTGGATGGGAGGGAAAAGGAGGGGGAGGAGACTGGATTTATACCCCGCCCTTCCCTCAGAGTCTCAAGAATATTGCATGGATGGAGAGATACACATTCATACCTTAGATACCCTGACTACCAGAATACATATTGGCACAGGTATGGCCGATTTTACATACCTGTAACAGCGTTCCGTGCACCTTGGTGTTTAGCCATGCTGGCCACATGACCACAGAAACGTCTTCGGACAGTGCTGGCTCTTCGGCTTTGAAACGGAGATGAGCACCGAATCCCTAGAGTCGGATTCGACTGGCTTTCGAGCAAGGGAACCTTTACCTTTTAACTAAATCACATCTATAAAAGGCATCACCTCTGGTTTTTATACAAAGGGTTTTTAAGAATTTGTATATTAATGTATGAATGTGTGTCTAGATAAGATTGTATTTGTGACCACTGAAGAAGGCCTTTCATGACCCAAGGTCACATCAGCAGGTGCAAGTGGAGGAATGGGGAATCAAGCCCAGTTCTCCCAGATTAGACTCTGCACACTTAACCACTACACCAAACTGGCTCTCCTAGTCCAACCCCCTGCACTCTGCAGGAGCAAAAGATAGCCCTAGATACCTAAAACATACCTGAAAGATGGTCGTCCAGCCTCTGCTTGAAAACGTCCAGGGAAGGAGCATCCACCACCTACTGAGGCAGACTGTTCCATTGCTCAACCTCTCTTACAGTCAGGAAGTTTCTCCTGATATCTAGCCGGTCGCGACCCCCTTGTAATTTCCACCCATTAGATCTAGTCTTGCAATCCGGAGCAAGAGAGAACAGATCTGCTCCGTCTTCTACATGACAGCCTATTTGAAGACTGCAATCCTGTCCCCTCTAAGCCTTCTCTTTCCCTGCCTAAACATACCCAACTCTTCCAGCCTTTCTTCATAAGACTTGGACTCCAAACCTCTCACCATCCTGGTTGCCCTCTTCTGGACACGCTCGAGCTTGTCAACATCCTTCCTAAAGTGTGGTGCCCAAAACTGGACACAGGACTCCAGGTGAGGCCTGGCCATACTAATAACCGAGAATGTTTGTGTAACCATGGCCAGGGGTGGGGGAATTGGAGATAAGAAAATGAAAAGCCTCCTGGTTTCGTCTCCCTCCTTGGCTCACTGGGCCTTTTAGAAAGTTTCCCAGACTGAGAATATAGCAAAAAAGCATTCAGCGACACTTGGGGAGACTGAGAATATAGCAAAAAAGCATTCAGCGACACTTGGGAGAGCCGTATTCTTCTCGCCGCCTGAGGAAAATGAGGAGTGACCTGTCTTGAAGGGATTCCAGTCTATGCAATCCAAAGAACACTTACCTGGCGGCTGATAATAGAGCGCCGTCATTAAAGTGGGACTGAGAGCAGGGTTGATCGGAGGACTCTCCCGACTGGCTGTGACTAAGTGCCGGCCATTAGGTGACCTCTCCTTCCAGACTGCCCTTTCTAGCCCGCGCCGGCAATTTAGGAGGGCGAGCCGAGCAAAGATACCTCACCCTCAAGGCAAAGTTGACCAACAGCACTCTCTTTACAAAGTCTTTTGGAGGGACTGCCTGACGGGAGAAGAAAGGGTGACAAATTGCAAACCCCCCCCGTGTGGTAAGAAGAGGAGGGAACTCTTCCCCGAGCTAGAATCAGGTGGGCTTGTCATGCTGGCGATAGGAGAGCAGGCACTGAGCCCTTAAAAACCGACGGATACCCAACAACCGACGCTCCTTCTGAACCGTGGAGTCTCGTGAGCAAAAATTCTACTTCGTGAGCGACTGGCATTAAAGTCGCGAGCAGCGGGCAATTGGGCTGCTGCATAACTCTGTTTGCTCTGGAGCCCTTCTTCCTGAGCGAAGGGGAAAATGTGTTAGCCGCAGGCTAAAGAAACTGCGAGCTATCGCACACTAACTCAGCTTAGAGGGAACATTGCTGACAATGAGAGTTTTGACCCTCAAATGCTTATGACGGGGGTCTCTCCAGCATGGTGCCCGTTAACACTTTGCATAAGAACATAAGAACATAAGAGAAGCCAATGCTGGATCAGGCCAATGGCCCATCTAGTCCAACACTCTGTCACACAGTGGCCAAAAATACCAGGGGCCATCAGGAGGTCCAGCAGTGGGGCCAGGACACTAGAAGCCCTCCCACTGCTCCCCCCCAGCACCAAGAATAGAGTGCATCACCTGCCCCAGACCGAGAGTTCCCATCTATACCCTGTGGCTAATAGCCACTGATGGACTTCTGCTCCATATGTTTATCTAATTCCCTCTTGAAACTGCCCATGCTTGTAGCTGCCACCACCTCCTGTGGCAGTGAGTTCCATGTGTTCATCGCTCTTTGGGTGAAGAAGGACTTCCTTTTATCTGTTCCAACCCAACTGCTCAGCAATTTCATGGAGTGCAATTTCATGGTGCCCCCAAGTGATTTTAGAAAGGGGGACTTTTAGAAAGGGGGGGGGCTTAGAATCATGGAATTGTAAGGGGCCGTACGAGTCATCTAATCCAACCTCCTGCTCAGTGCAGGATCAGCCTAGAGCATCCCTGACAAGGGTTTGTCCAGCCGGTGCTTAAAGAATGCCAGGGTGGGGGAGCTCAACACCTCCCCAGGTGGCCGATTCCACTCTTGCATAACTCTGAATGTCAAAAAGTGTTTCCTAAGATCAAGCCAAGACCTTTCCGCCCTTAATTCAAACCCATTCTTGCTGCCCACAGGAACGGCTCCCTGCCCTCCTCTGAGTGACAGCCCTTCAAAGACTTCAAGAGAGCCATCCTGTCCCCGCCCCCAGCCTCCTCTTCTCCAGACTGAACATTCCCAAGAAGTCCCTCAGCCTTTCCTCAGAGGGCTTCTTGGTCTCTAGGTGCCCTGATCATCCCCGTCTCTTTCCTCTGCACCTGCTCCATTCTGTACACATCTTTTTTTGAAGTGAGGCCTCCAGAATGGCACACAAGACTCCAGGTGCGGCATGGCTAATGCAGTGTACAGAGGGACAAGGACATCTGGTTAGATTCGTGCAGGGCTCTTTTTGTAGCAGAAACTCCTTGGCATATTAGGTGACACACCCTAATGTAGCCAATCCTCCAAGAGCTTACAGTAGCCCCTGTGAGAAGAGTTCTGTAAGCTCTTGGAGGATTGGCTACATCAGGGGTGTGTGGTCTAATATGCAAAGGAGTTCCTGCTACAAAAAGAGCCCTGGCTTGTATGGAGCAAATGACTTTGGAGAGCCAGTTTGGTGTAGCGGTTAGGAGAGTGGACCCTAATCCGAGATAAACGGGTTTGATTCCCCACTCCTCCACGTGCAGCTGATGGTGTGACCTGGGGTCAGTCACAAGTTCTTTCAGAGGTGTTCTCTCAAGGGCAGTTCTCGAGAGCTCTCTCTCGGCCCCACCTACCTCACAGGCAATGCCCCCCCCTTAAGCTGTGGAGTCTTGTGTGCAAAAATTATACTTTGGGAGCTACCGGCATTGAAGTTGTGGGCGAGCGATTTGGCTACTGCATAAATTAGTCTGCTCTGGAGCCCTCCTTCCGGAGCTAAGACCCAAATGTGTGAGTTGGAGGCTATAAGCCCCCGTAAGAAGAGCTCTGTAAGCTCTTGGAGGATTGGCTACATTAGGGGTGTTTACAATTATTTATCTCAGGTGTTTTATACAAAATATTGATTTCTGAATATAATTATAACAAAAATTAATACAATAGAAACGAAAAGGTGGCGGGACGGTGGTCTCCGGATTGATGCTGCCGTTTCGACAATATGTCTTCTTCTGACCAAAAATTGTACAATCAGTGTGAAATATGGAGTTCCTCAAGCAACACAAAGCTGCATACCCATGATTTTTTGAACTCTTATAGCTTGAAAAGCAACATGGCTTATACTAGAACAGGTTCTCCCAGAAGGGCTGAAGTCAACCGGAGACCACCGTCCCGCCACCTTTTCGTTTCTATTGTATTAATTTTTGTTATAATTATATTCAGAAATCAATATTTTGTATAAAACACCTGAGATAAATAATTGTGGATGCTTCTTTATCACAGTTGTATGATTTATACATTGTAAGTTCTTCTGACTGTGACCATCTCATTGTTTGCTACATTAGGGTGTGTCACCTAATATGCAAAGGAGTTCCTGCTACAAAAAGAGCCCTGGATTCATGTATTGGTCTGAAATAACAGAATAAAATAGATCCAGAATTAAACTTTGCAGTGTACGGCTTCCGACTGGCCCCGCTCCCACAAAAAGCCCCCGCTGCTGCCCTAACCGGGCACCCCGCCGCAAAACCCGCCCGGCTAGGGCGCAAGTCGCCCTCCCCCTCCTCCCTGGGGGGGAGGAGGAGGAGGAGGAGTGGCCGGCGGTGGCCAGCAGGATCCCCTGCTGTCGCCGCCGCAGAAAAGCGCCCACCGAGGGCGCAAGTCGCCCTCCCCCTCCTCCTTGGGGGCATGGCGCGCCGGCTGCAGGGGCGCTAAACCGCACCTGGCCCCTCCCAGGAAAATCCCCCCCCGCTTCCCCGAGCGCCCCGCCGGGGCTCAGGAGGTGGCAGGCGGCAGCGGAGGTTGTCTGCCCTCTCCCCAAAGCCGGGGGGAGAGGAGGCAGGGGCGGCGGAGCGGCTTCTCTCCCCCCCAGCTGCGCCGCCGCTGGGAGGGAAGGGGTGGGCATTCCAAGCCCGCCCGTTCCCAGCTCTCCCCAGGCCCCTCGCAGCTGCGAGGGGCCCGGGAGAGCCACGCCGCCTTCCCTGGCTCTCCCCGGGTGCCTGGCAGCTGTGAGGGGCCCGGGAGAGCCGCACCGCCACGTTCCCGGCTCTCCCCGGGCGCCTCGCAGCTGCGCAAGGCTCCCAGGACAAGGCTGGGCCCTCTCCAGGCCCCACCAGGAGGTTGGCATCCCCGGTGGGGTGGGCGCCCCAGGCTGTCCTGCCTAGGGCGCCCAGACACCTGGGGCCGGCCCTGCGACTGGCCCCTGGATATCTCACTGGCTGCACAGACCAAAAGAGCGCTGATTTAGCAACTGCCGCCACCAGTGTTGGTTTCACGCTCTCTCTATCCCGGTGTGTTTTGAAAATTACCCCTCTTCTCCCCTACACTTGGGCTTCCTCTGTGCTGTTGGCTCCACCTCCTGCCGCAGACATTTTGCAGTGGCACCCACCGCCTCGTGTCCGAATTTCAAAGGTGCCTGCAGACTCAAAGGTGCCTGCAGACTTGACTAGATCTAAGGCCTTCTCAGTAGCATCTCCATACTGGTGGAATGAGCCCCCGGAAGACCTTAGGGCCCCATGGGAACTTTTACAGTTCCGCAGGGCCTGCAAGACGGAGCTCTTCCACAAGGCCTTCAATGAAGAGCTGCCAACAACAACACTGAACTGGGAAAAGGCCCTTTGTGACAGCAGCAACTGCCTGCGATGTCCACAGGAACACCCTCCGGCCATACTTTGCTCGATCCATTACATAGAATCATAGAATGTTAGAGTTGGAAGGGACCTTGCAGGCCATCTAGTCCAACCCCCTGCACTCTGCAGGAACACAGCCGAAACCCCTACATACCTACAACATACCCAAAAGATGGTTGTCCAGTCTCCTCTTGAAAATGTCCAGTGAAGGAGCATCCACCACCTCCCGAGGCAGTCTGTTCCACTGCCCAACCACTCTTACAGTCAGGAAGTTTCTCCTGATATTAAGCCGGTAACGACTCCCTTGTAATTTCCACCCATTAGATCTAGGGTGATTTCCCACTAAAGCTGACTCGGGGTTGCACCGCCATTTGGCCCGATACTGTTAGTCAATTTCACACCCGAAGCGCGGGGCTGCATTTTGACCCGCGGCTTCGCTCGATTTCCCCACAGTTTCGTAATCCTGTTTTTTGAGGATTACGAAACTGCGGGGAAATTAGGCAAAGCCGCGGGTCAAAATGCAGCCCCGCGGCTTCGGGTGTGAAATTGACTAATAGTATCGGGCCAAATGGCGGCGCAACCCCGAGTCAGCTTTAGTGGGAAATCACCCCTAGTCTTGCAATCTGGAGCAAGAGAGAATAGATCCACTCCATCTTCTACATGACAGCCCTTCAAATACTTGAAGACTGCAATCATGTCCCCTCTAAACCTTCTCTTTCCCAGACTAAACATACCCAACTCCCTCAGCCTTTCCTCATAAGACTTGGACTCCAACCCTCTCACCATCCTGGTCGCCCTCCTCTGGACCCGCTCGAGTTTGTCAACATCCTTCCGAAAATGTGGTGCCCAAAACTGGACACAGTACTCCAGGTGGGGCCTGACCATAGCAGAATACAGCGGAACTACCACCTCCCGTGATCTGGACACAATGCTTCTGCTAATGCATCCTAAGATTGCATTAGCTTTCTTCACAGCTGCATCACACTGCAGGCTCATGTTTAGCTTGTGATCAACCATAACACCTAGATCCCTTTCACATGTGCTGCTGTCAAGCCACATCCTGGCCTATAGCTACCGCCACAAGCACTTTAACTGTATTCATTTGTGACTAGCTATGGATAATATGCATGAATTTTAAGGCATTTTATATATACTGAATTGTTGTTTTACTGTATTTTAACTTTTAATGCAAGCCGCCCTGAGCCCAATTTGGTGGGAAGGGTGGGATATAAATTTACTTATTTATTTAATTAATTAAAAAGGCTGGGGATCTCTGGCTTATACCCTGGAAATAAGAACATAAGAGAAGCTCATGTTGGATCAGGCCAGTGGCCCATCCAGTCCAACACTATCACACAGTGGCCAAAAATACCAGGTGCCACCAGGAGGTCCACCAGTGGGGCCAGGACACTAGAAGCCCTCCCACTGTTGACCCCCCCCCGCAAGCACCAAGAATACAGAGCCTCACTTGCCTCAGAGTTCCTATCTATACCTTGTGGCTAATAGCCACTGATGGACCTCTGCTCCAGATGTTCATCCAATTCCCAACTCTTGAAGCTGTCCATGCTTGTAGCCACCACCACCTCCTGTGGCAGTGAATTCCATGTGTTAATCACTCTTTGGGTGAAGAAGGACTTCCTTTTATCCGTTCTAACCCGACTGCTCAGCAATTTCATTGAGTGTCCACAAGGAGTTCTTGTATTGTGAGAAAGAGAGAAAAGTACCTCTTTCTCGACCTGCTCTATCCCATGCATAATCTTATAAACCTCGATCATGTCACCCCTCAGCCACTGTTTCTCCAAGCTAAAGAGCCCCAAGCGCTTTAACCTTTCTTCATAGGGAAAGTGTTCCAATCCTTGTATCATTCTAGTTGCCCTTTTCTGCACTTTTTCCAAAGCTATAATATCCTTTTTAAGGTGTGGTGACCAGAACTGTACACAGTACTCCAAATGAGGTCACACCATTGATTTATGCAGGGGCATTATGGCTGATCTGTTTTTAAATCTTGTTGGTCTTTGAGGTGCAGCTGGACTCGCATCTTATTCTTCCGCAAGCCATAGCTTGTCACAATGAGCATACTCAACCAGACGTTGTTATATGAAACAATGGAGCATTCCCAGTGCATCTCTCCCATGTAGGATTGCCAAGTCCCTCCCAGAGAGCGAGAAAGGCCCAGGCCTTGTTGCTGGCCTCACACAGGAAGTGACATCATCACACCAGTGACCTCCAGGCGACACTCTGGTATGTGGGCAACAACTCAGACTTCTACCAGCTTCTACCATAGAGGGTTTTTTTTTCTCCAAATACAACCGCCTTCATTTTTCAACACAAGGGCTTCTTCAAATGATAGCAGTGGTTGGAATAAATTTGAGAATATGAGCTTTAGAAAAATGAAAATAGACCTACATTCAGGGAAGGCCTATACAGGCCGAAACACATCAGGTCAAGTCCATTAGCCCTTGTGTGTTAGAATTTGGTATTTTTACATGTGGTGTGATTGGGGCCACATATATATATATATATGTACACATTTTTTGTTAATAAATACATGTATCTTTTTATATACTATATATATTAAGCTTTTATTGTTGGCCCTCTTTTCTATTTGACTAACCTTTTCAGGTTCTGGATTCTAGGTTTTTAGGTTCAGTCCCCCCCCCCCTTTTTGTCCCAGCTCACACAGGAAGTGACATCATCACACCAGTGACATCCAGGCGATGCTCTGGTATTTGAGCAACAACTCAGACTTCTACCGCCTTCTACCACAGAGGGTTCTTTGCCTCACCTGGATGTCACTGGTGTGATGATGTCACTTCCTGTGTGATGCCATGACACAGCCTGAACCTTTCTCTTTCTCCAGGTAAGTCTCCCTCCAGCCAGCTGATTGGCAGCTGGGGGCAGGGTGTGGCAACCCTAGTCCCTCATAAGAAGGAAGGGTGGGTAATTCCAAGCTCCGAATCACTCCTTACTGAGCTCAGTCCCTCCTGAGAGTACCAGGATGGTGAGGGGCAAGCAAGAACTTCGTGTCGCACTTCCACCTTCCCTGGAGACGAGACAGGGACTTCAGCATTCTGGCAAAACTGAGCATGGCTCCGTGATATATGAACATTGCAACAGGTACCTGAGCACTGAGGCTTCCTAGTTTGAACTAGCAGGTGTCCAGTACAAACAAGAGCCTTATTTGATTTCAGGAATGTGTTTTATGACATAGCTTATCTTTTATAACTAAGAAGGCGCATATATATATGTATTTATGTTGTGATGTTTTGTTAGGTTTCTGAAGGACAGGGCGGGTTATAAATCCAAGGGGATTCGACTGATTTTATGTCAGCCCATTTCAATTTCCGTTTCACTGCCGTCGTGCACCCCCCTTGTAAAGACAGGAGTTAGTGTCTAGAAATAATGTACAATGTAATGCTCACTCCGAAACGAGCCCCATTGTGTTCAGTGGAGCTTCCCAGTGGGTTGGTTTGCGAGGGGCAGAAAAGCCGCAGCCGCCGTGTTTCCGGAGCGGAACAATGTCCCCGCCTATCCATCACTTGCCGTCGGTGCCCCCAAAAGTTGGGCCGAGGAATTCATGGAGACCGCTCGTGATTAATGCGTGAACTTTTCATTCAGATCCGTCAAGGATCGCATGAAAGGTTGACGCCAAAATGGGGGGGGGGAGATTATTGATGGCATTTGGGAGCCCATCCGTCTTCACTTTGTCATGCATTGATCCTTAAACAGAGATTTTGGTGCTATTTTTTTCTCGCCACTGTAAACTCGCTTGATCTTTCAGAGATGTTAGTTATGACCACAGAGAAGAGCCCTGCTGGATCGAACCAGTGGTCCGTCGAGTCCAGCATCCTGTTTTCACACAGCTACCAACCAGTTCCCTAGAGGGCCAACTAACAGACCTCCCCCAGATGTCACCTCCTATACAGTCCTTAAGGCTAGCATGCTGAAATACTTCCCACCTGAGGACTAGGGCCAAAATTTGCTCTTTGTGTATGTACAGAGGCTAGAAGGGTGTCGCGTTTCCCCCCTTTCCTCCCGCAGCTCAGCCACTGGTCGCCGTCGCTGTAGGCAGACCCCTCTTCCCCCCTGTGGGGTGGCCTGAGGTCTCAGAATGGTTGGGTAGGAAGGGTTACATCATCACTCCCTTTCCCCAACCTGTTGGTTCCCTTCATTCTTTCTCTCTCTCTGCATCCTCTCAGGGCTACCAGTGTACTCTTCCTCCTCCTCTCCTTTTGGAAGAGAAGAAGAAGAGGTTGGAGTTATACCCAACCCTCCACTACCCAACGGAGTCTCAGAACGGCTTACAAACTCCTTTCCCTTCCTCTCCTCACAGCAGACACCCTGTGAAGTAGGTGGGGCTGAGAGAGCTCTAACAGAAACTGCTCCTTTTCAAGAACAGCTCTGACAGAACTGTGGCTTGCCCAAGGTCATCCAGCAGGTGCAAGTGGAGGAGCGGGGAATCAAACCCGGTTTGCCCAGATTAGAGTCCGCGCACTTAACCACTACATCACATGGGCTCTTGACACCAAACTGGCTCCCATCCCGCCTTTTCCCCCACCACTTCCGACAGGCTCCACCTCCCTTCATAGGTCTCAATACTATGTTGCGGTCTGGGGCGGGGATGGCTGGCCACTTCTGCATACCACCAGCCTCTACAGTGGACCTGTTCCTTTCCCTGGTGGCCTGGTCAAGATGCTGGGCCCACTTGTCCATGGCCCCATCCACCTTTCCGCCTGTCCATCTGCTGCCATGGGGTCTTGGCCACACCTGGCCGGGCTCTCCTCCAGTGTTGCCTCCTGTCTCATCTGCTGGGTTGGCTGGCCTGGGGTTGATGGGATGTGGGCCACCTTCTGCCCCTGAAGTGGTGTCAGACCCTTGAGTTAATCCACCCTCATTCCAAATAGTCTTTTATAAAAGCTTTATTAGAAACAGAGATTTGGATGTGCACAAGAGAAATCTCTTGTTCAGACTAAAGGACAGATCAAAGGTTAGGTATTGTCTAGGTGATGGAGCCTTGTCCCACAATGCAATAGTCTTGCACTGGCCCTTCACTCACTCCTCCTCTTTCACTCCCCCCCCACATACTACTTTGCTCTAAAAAGTTTATATTTCAGTAACCTATGTTTCTCCAAAGATGAAAGGCTTCCGGCCACTACACATCTTGGGGCACATTCCCATGGGAAAGTTGTCGCTAATCTTCCCCTCACACATACACACATATGCATTCACACCTACTCCTCCCATCCCCAGAGTTTTATGGCAGAGAGGGCTGGAAAGGACTGACTTTGAAGTGGATGCAAACTACAAAGAAAAACCTGTATCACTACGACATTTAACAGAGCCCGATTCTAACAGGTGGTGAGTCGGAGCTCCTGGCAGATGGAGGGGGAATTATTGGTCAGGGAGAGTCTGCCCACAGAGAACTTAGGGAGCCCAGGTATGGGCGTGCCCGGACAAAGGGATTCCTTGCTGCAGTTAAGGTCCTGGATGGTTGGTACCTAGTCTCAGTACCCTAAATGACAGAGAATGCCAGAGATTTGGAGCATCTTTCTAAAAGATGTATCTCCAACTACACTAGTCAGAGCATATCAGAAGCAAGCAGAGCCCTAAAACAAGCGGCATGACTGCTGGTCCTGGTTCAGAACCGGAAAGCAACAGCACGGATCACCCACAGCCCAGCTTGGCTATTTCCTGATTCAGCAACTGCAGGTAAGCTGCCAGCCATCTCTTTGCTTTTTCCTATCCTCTTTCAAATCGCTTGCATTTCTGCACAGAGACACAGGCAGCAAAGAATCCAAGACTGCACAGGAAACCCTGGAACAACAGCTGAGCAGCAGGGAGGCGCTCCCCACAGCTCAGCTGTTTTTGTGGCTCTTGCAGGGGACAGAAAGCAGGGGTTTAAAGGGACTCAGTCCCTTTAACCCCCTGCTTTCTTCTCTGTCTACAAACCACCATGAACTGCCACAAACCGGTTGAAAATTTGGTTCGCGAACCACAAACAGGGCAAAATCCGTGATGAATGTTGCTTCATGATTCTGTTTGTGCCCATCCCTACTTCAGTCATGGGGTCCCCTCTTCAAACCCAAAACACACAGCGAATCAGATGAGTCATAAAAGGTGGGGGAGAAGTCCATCGTATTTCTGTCAAAAATAGACCTTACTGTGGCTTGTCGTCCCCTCTTCCTTGACCATAGATGGACCATTTAAATTGGTGGTCTCAGAGGAAAGCTGTGCTAGTCTGCTATAGATCTGAGTCCAGTTAGTGCTTTAGAGACCAACAAGATTTTCGGGGTGTAAGTTTTTGAGAGTCGGGGCTTTCACAACACTTGGAAGCTTATGATCCCAAAATGTTGTTTGTCCCTAAATTGCTATTGAGCTTGAACCTAGCTGGTTAAATTGGTGGTACATCAGGAAACGTTCTGATGCATTATGGCAAGGAGGGGAGGGGGGAGAATGTATAGCTCCTTAGGAGAAGGTACTTGTGTCCATGTCAGCTCAGTTCTCTTCCAGCAGTGACATACAGCCATGAGATCCAGGGCAGAGTTTGAGTGCAGGTTGTGGGAACAGAACATGTCTCTTGCTTTCCAGTTTGATTTAGGAAATCCATTGAGCTCTGCCTGATCTGCCTTGACGTGGATGGGCCAAGCAAGACTGATCTTGTCAGATCTCAGAAGCTAAGCAGGGTTGACCCTGGTTAGAACTTGGATGGGAAGGAGGAGGAGGAGGAGGAGAGTGGATTTATGCCCCGCCGTTCACTACCCGAAGGAGTCTTAGAGTGGCTTACAAACTCTTTCCCTTCCTCTCTCCACAACAGACACCCTGTGAGGTTGGTGGGGCTGAGAGAGCTCTGAGAGAACTGGGACTAGCCCAAGGTCATCCAGCTGGCTTCATGGGGAGGAGGAGTGGGGAATCAAACCTGGTTCTCCAGATTAGAGACCGCTGCTCTTAACCACTACAACAAACTGAATCCCCGTCGAGGCTATGATGCCCTCTGCAGCACATTTATGTGCCAATTGGGGAATCCATTATTTGTAGTATTATATCTGTGTAGGTACACTAGTTATATACTGGGCAGCAGAAGCAAGAAATGGCAAAAAAGTAGGAAGAGATTGGATTTATACCCCGCCCTTCGCTTGGATTCTCAGAATGGTTTACAATCTCCTTCCATTGCTCTCCCCACAACAGACACCCTATGAGGTAAGTGGGGCTGAGAGAGATCTGAGAGAACTGCTCTTGAGAGGACAGCACTGAGAGAGCTGTGACTGACCCAAGGTCACCCAACTGGCTGCATGTGGAAAAGTGGGGATTCAAACCCGGTTCTCCAGATTAGAGTCCACTCCAGATTAAAGTCCCCAGGTAGAGAAAAGCAGGGTACGACCACTTCTTCTTCTTCTTCTTCTTCTTCTTCTTCTTCTTCTTCTTCTTCTTCTTCTTCTTCTTCTTCTTCTTCTTCTTCTTCTTCTTCTTCTTCTTCTTCTTCTTCTTCTTCTTCTTCTTCTTCTTCTCAGGAAGTAGTAGTTCCGCTCTATTCTGCTATGGTCAGTCCCCACCTGGCATACTGTGTCCAGTTTTGAGCACCACACTTTAGGAAGGATGTTGACAAGCTCGAGCGTGTCCAGAAGAGGGCAACCAGGATGGTGAGAGGGTTGGAATCCAAGTCTTATGAGGAAAGTCTGAAAGAGTTGGGTATGTTTAGTCTGGGAAAGAGAAGGCTTAGAGGGGACATGATTGCAGTCTTCAAGTATCTGAAGGGCTGCCATGTAGAAGATGGAGCAGATCTATTCTCTCTTGCTCCAGATTGCAAGACAAGATCTAATGGGTGGAAATTACAAGGGAGTCAATACCAGCTAGATATCAGGAGAAACTTCCTCACTGTAAGAGTAGTTGAGCAGTGGAACAGTCTGCCTTGGGAGATGGTGGATGCTCCTTTGCTGGACGTTTTCAAGCGGAGGCTGGACGACCACCTTTTGGGTATGTTGTAGGTATGTAGTGCTATCTTTTGGCTATGCTCCTGCAGAGTGCAGGGGGTTGGACTAGATGACCTGTAGGGTCCCTTCCAACTCTAACATTCTCTGATTATTCTTCTTCTTCCCCATTCCTCTGCCCAAATGGAAACCTTCCCAAACTGATTTTAATTCCCACTGTGGTAAACATGGAGCAGCTGAACGGGACCCCTGAACCGCCTCGAACAATCCAGCTGCGATAAAGCCCACGGAGAGAGCGGCCCGCGACTCGGCAGCGTATCTGTGGAAATGTCATTGATTTCTCTGAATTCCATCTCATTCCCTCCCTGGCTCTTCTTGTTTCAGCCTTGTGGCGCAGAAGACGCAGTTCATAACTCCTAGTGACAGGCGCGATATTGATATCCACCAAAGTGCCTGAGGGGGGGGAGAAAGGAAGAAAATAAACACTTGATAAAAGTATGATTTAAGATTAATAGTTGTCTTGTGAAGATCCATGATAAAACATCCCGTAAAGAGATTACTTGCCCGCAGTACCAAAAAGGCTCTCTCGCTGTCACGGCTGAGCGGAGCTGAAAAGGGAGACCGAGAGTCTCATTTCAGAGTGGCTTCATCTCCGTCGAAGAACCGTCCCTGCCTCGAGCGGTGAGCAGAAGAGGTAGAGGACTTCACGGGGGGGCAAAACACCACGGCTCAGAAGTCATTAACTCTAGGGTTGTACCAACAATATCACTGGGCTCAAAGGCTGGATCCGATTCTGGGAATCAAAAGAAACTGGAGGCAGCTCCCATGATTCCATATTGTCCAGAATAGATCACGCCTGCCCAGAAACATCAAAGGTTTCCATCTTCCCTAATGGGACTCATGGTTGCGTCCACCAGAGGCAGAAAAGCTGACAACCACTGCGGAAGCAGGAGTGAGTTTGGTTAGAAGCAGCATCTGTACACCCCATGCCTCTTGGTTCACTGCTGTCCCTCCCCATGTATGCCTACGCAAATACTTTTATTTATTTTATTTATTTATGTTCTTTTATGTTCTCTGTTTTCTACAGGAACTTGAAGTGGATTACACACAGCAGGCCAGTACAATCAACAGAACGGGGGGGGGAGGAGGAGGAGGAGGAGGAGGAGGAGGAGGAGGAGGAGGAGGAGGAGGAGGAGATTGGATTTATACCCTGCCCTTCACTACCCAAAGGGGTCTCAGAGCGGCTGACAAACTCCTTCCCCTTCCCCTCCCCACAACAGCCACCCTGTGAGGTAGGTGGGGCTGAGAGAGCTCTGACAGAAACTGCTCTTTTTCACGGACAGCTGTGCCAGAGCTTGTGACTGACCCAAGGTCACATCAGCAGGTGCAAGTGGAGCAGTGGGGACTCAAACCCGGTTCTCCCAGATTAGAGCCCGCGCACTTAACCACTACACCAAACTGGTGTAGAAGAGGAAGAGGAAGAGGAGGAGGAGGAGGAGATTGGATTTATACCCCGCCCTTCACTCAGAGTCTCAGAGTGGCTTACAGTCTCCTTTCCCTTCCCCTCCCCACAACAGACACCCTGTGAGGTAGGCAGGGCTGAGAGAGCTCTTTCGAGGACTGCTCTTGAGAGAACAGCTCTGAGAGAACTTGTCACTGACCCAAGGTCACACTAGCAGCTGCATGCGGAGCAGTGGGGAATTGAACCTGGTTCTCCCAGATTAGAGTCCGCGCTCTTAAGCAGTACGCCAAACTGGTGTAACCGAGGCATTAGGATTTTAGAAGTCTGGAACCCCCTGAAAGAATGGAAGACTAACATAAGTATTCACATGGCAAATTAAGTGGTACTGGAATTACATAAATAGGATCCTAATTACAATAAGCTACAATAGGGACCGCAGTCTTAATCATTACTTCAAGCAAGTTTGTGGAACCGTTTTGTGCAGTGCCATCCTATTAATGTGTAAAAAATCCTTCCCGAACAGTTCAGTTTTGCATGGTTTGTGGAAGATCAAGAGAATGGGAGTTTTCTGCACCTCCTTGGGAGCCACAACGGAGAAAGCCCTGTGCATGCCTGCACAGGTGATGGCGCCAGCAGGCGTGCTGCCACATCCTGGAATACTTGGATCCTGTTTCGACTCTTGAAAGCTTATACAACATAATATGAAAATGTTGTTGGTCTTTGCAGTGCAACTGGACTTGAATCCACATATGCCTTTCCCCACATATGCCCCAAAGAGCACTTTGGTCGAGGACACAACATCGCCTGGTGACTCCAGGCCCCAGGGAGGCCAGGCTTACTGCAACTAGGGCCAAGTCCAGGGCTATTTTGGGGCAGGAACGCACAGGAACAGAGTTCCGGCTGGCTCCCGAGTTGGCCGCGCCCAGCAGGATCTCATTAGCATAACAGGCCACACCCAACACCAGAAACTCATTAGGATTGGCTACATGAGGGGTGTGTGGCCTAACAGGCAAAGGAGTTCCTGCTACAAAAAAAGCCCTGGACTGTTTTGACAACAAACAAGGTAAACAGAATAGGAAGCAAAAGGTGGGTGTGGCTGGATGACCATACTTCTGGTAACATGGGGGTGTGGCCTAATATGCTAATGAGTTCCTGCTGGGCTTTTTCTACAAAAAAGCCCTGGCCAGGGCCTTTTCAGTGGTGGCTCCTACCTGGTGGAATGAGCTCCTGGAAGAGATCAGGGCCCTGCGGGACCTTCCACAGTTCTGCAGGGCCTGCAAGATGGAGCTCTTCCACCAGGCTTTCGAGTAGGAGCCGCCACTACCACTAGCGCTACCACCATCGGCAGACCTAAGGGGTGGCCCTATGAAGATCAACCTTGATTGCGCTGTGATCAATACCGCTGGATGGGGCCGAGTAACATCGAGTAACATCCCTTTTGTTCTGTGAGATACTGGGGAGTCCATCTTGCAAATCTGCTTCCATCTTGTTAAATTTTGATTGTAACTATCGAGAACTTTTGGTAGTGTTACAGGTCTTATTTAAATGGTAGTTCATTAATGTCTGTTTCTTCTAGTTACGGGTTTTAAATAGATTTAACATCAATAATTCGCCCTCGATGAATACTATTTTGGAATTGTCTTCTTTTTAGGCTATAGACTGTTACAGATTTGACGACGTTATGTCATGTTCTTTCTTCTCTCGCCTTACTGTTTTGCCTGGAACATGTATGTTTTTTATTCTATAAATTTAAATAAATTTTAAAAAAAATTATTGAGAACTTTAACATCGATTGTTTTATCCCGTTTTTATGTTGTTTTATGCTTTGGGACATGGTGCCCTATTGTAAGCCACCCTGAGACCGTCTGCGGGGAGGGCGGGGTAAAAATGTTAATAATAATAATAATAATAATAATAATAATAATAATAATAATAATAATAATAATAACCATTACAGCATCTGTGTCAGAGGAATATATTTTTCTAAGCCACCTTGTGCAAGACTCTGAAGAGGCGACATAGACATATTCCGGGTACATATATAGTCTAAGTGCATAAATCAGGGCTTGTGGCTAGAGCTAAGCATGTGGTTCAAATTTCCTTTTCTAGAATCCTCGCCTTTCCTGTAAAAGAAAAGGACTGAAATTCTGACTCAGCTCAACAAAGAACAAAAATACCGGCTCACTTCTTACAAAAACCTCCCCCCCTCTGGCCGCCGCCACATGTGGGAAATTATTACTTTTATGAGAAATGGAAATGTGCAGTTAAAGTTCCATCGGGGAAACGGTATCTTGTTGGGAAATATTCTAGAAAACATCTAAAGTGCTAGAAAAGTGTTGGCAAGCCTTGATTGATATTTTTAGCCGGCTTTCTTTTTCCAGGGCACTAGGAAATTATCTACATTTTGGCTTTCAATCTGGGTGACAGAAAGCAACAAAAAAAAAGTAGTACTTGTACATTTCTCCGAGCCCAGGTGCAAACGGCTGTGCATGGTATGCGTACAATTAGCTAGGCAAACCGTTTCCCACCCAGAGTTTATAGCAGGGGTGTCGAGCTCATGAGGGCCAGATCTGATATAAATGAGACCTTATTGAGCCAGGCCTCGCATGTCGTTAAATGTAATGCCAGGTCGCAGAGATATAAACTTTATAAAGGACACAAACGCAAGGGGTGTTTGTTTGTTTTTTACTTAAAATAAAATCATGCTTAAAACATTAGTGCTCTTGCAATGTTTTGTTTATTTAACAGTGTCTCTTGCTCTGAATTATTGCATCAAAATGTCTGTGCTGTTGCAATCTTGAATGTGCTGTTCAGGTGTGTATCTGTAAGCTGCAAACCTCCGATGACGCCGCAGCAGCAGGACTAGGAGAAGAAGCAGAAGACAGCCAGTTCCACTGCGGGCCTGGTAGAAGCCCTTCAGGGGCCTAATCCGGCCCGCGGGCCGCCTGTTTGACACCACTGGTTTAGATAGTCTAAACTCTGGTGTGTACAAAGAAGCAACCTCCTTTCTAGAAGTTCTGGATCACCAGTCCAGTCGGTACGCTTATTCAAAGTCGACCGAAGAACCCATTTAGTCATGCACCCAACAGCATGGAGTTACTTTCTCATTCAGTCTAAGCTGAGTGAGTGTGAGCTAGCTCACAGTCTTTTAGCCTCCAGCTCACAGATTTTTTTGTCTTTGCCCAGGAAGGACTAATTTATGCAGTAGCCAAACTGCTCGCTCCCAACTTTCACGTCAGTAGCTCCCAAAGCAGAATTTTTTCACAAGACCCCACAGCTCAGAGAGAGCATTTCTCACAATGCAAGAACTCGTGGGCACTCCAAGAAATTGCTGAGCAGTCGGGTTAGAACAGATAAAAGGAAGTCCTTCTTCACCCAAAGAGTGATTAACATATGGAATTCACTGCCACGGGAGGTGTTGGCAGCTACAAGCATGGACGGCTTCAAGAGGGAATTAGATAAACATATGGAGCAGAAGTCCATCAGTGGCTATTAGCCACAGGGTATAGATGGGGACTCTCAGTCTGGGGCAGGTGATACACTCTATTCTTGGTGCTGGAGGGGGCAGCAGTGGGAGGGGCTTCTAGTGTCCTGGCCCCACTGCTGGACCTCCTGATGGCACCTGGTATATTTTGGCCGCTGTGTGACAGAGTGTTGGACTAGATGGGCCATTGGCCTGATTCAACATTGGCTTTTCTTATGTTCTTATTGGTGTCATCCCCATATTGCAGAGTATTGTGGCTGGCCCAGTCCCCACCCAGTTATCAACTTTTCCCCATTATGGTGGACCTTATCCCTTCAACTCTACCTGCCTGTCAACTACCACCTCTCATTGTATCATTTGAGGCAAAATGGCTGTTCCTGGTTCTTCCCTCTCGACATTGCAACAGACCTGGGGCTGATGGGAAACGGTCACAGTGTGGTGACTGGCTGTCTCTTTGCTCCTGCCCCCCACAAAGAAGGCATGAGATGCCAATGTAGTTTTTCTTGGTGGCCATAATTTGGCTGATAAGTGGTCGC
This sequence comes from Gekko gecko, assembly GCA_029375565.1. Taxonomy (NCBI): domain Eukaryota; kingdom Metazoa; phylum Chordata; class Lepidosauria; order Squamata; family Gekkonidae; genus Gekko; species Gekko gecko. Next base: position 70,588,837 of record JAPDNY010000009.1, read on the forward strand.
CATAATCTGGCTGCAGCTTGAGCCAGTTTGGTGTAGTGGTTAAGTGTGCGGACTCTAATCCGTGAGAACCGGGTTTGATTCCCCACTTCTCCACTCGCAGCTGCTGGATGACCTTGGGCAAGCCATAGTTCTGTCAGAGCTGTTCTCACAGAAGCAGTCCTGGGAAGGGCTCTCTCAGCCCCACCTACCTCACAGGATGTCGGTTGTGGGGAGGGGAAGAGAAAGGAGTTTGTAAGCCGTTCTGAGACTCCTAGTGAAGGGCAGGGTACAAATCCAGTCTCCTCCTCTCCTCTCCTCTCCTCTCCTCTCCTCTCCTCTCCTCTCCTCTCCTCTCCTCTCCTCTCCTCTCCTCTCCTCTTCTCCAAAGTGGCCATTTTCTCCTGGTGAGCTGCTCTCTGTTGCCTGGAGATCTCCAGCCGCCACCTGGAGTTGGGCCACCCCACCCATCCCTACCCTCCTGGAACCCCATGCCCCATTCTGAATGAGGTGGAGCAAAAATATCCCCACACCTTTTTTGAGGACGGAGAAGAGTCTTTTTTCCAGCACTGGGAGATGTTAGACAGTAGGATGGGGGCAGGAACACCCTCAAAGGCCTGATGGGAACTGGTTTTGAATCATAGAATCATAGAATGTTAAGAGTTGGAAGGGATCTTGTAGGGCATCTAGTCCAACCCCCTGCACTCTGCAAGAGCATAGCCAAAAGATTGCCCTACAACATACCCGAAAGATGGTCGTCCAGCCTCCGCTTGAAAACGTCCAGTAAAGGAGCATCCGCCACCTCCCGAGGCAGACCATTCCACTGCTCAACCACTCTTACAGTGAGGAAGTTTCTCCTGATATCTAGCCGGGAACAACTCCCTTGTAATTCCCACCCATTAGATCTAGTCTTGCAATCCGGAGCAAGAGAGAACAGATCTGCTCCGTCTTCTACGTGACAGCAATGGAACGATCCCCCGGACCATTTCTATGGCAGAGGTGGGCATAGTTTTTGGTGTTTTCTTTGGCCTTTTTGGTGTTTCCCTCAGAACTTCTCAGATGTTTTGCGGAGTGACCTTGAGATTCCACGAGAAGTGAAATCTGGCTGGATATCTACTCTCAGGTCTTATCAGCTTTGCCCTTGAGACAGAAAACTTCATGAAGAGTCCCAGTTCCCAGCAGGACTTGAACGGCTCAAGAGCAGCAGGCGACACCAGGCTTGATGAACAACCTGTATTGAAGTGATCGGGCAGGAATTGTGGAACCTCCCTTAGAGAGCGTGACTATTGTATTGAAAACCCTGAGGGTTTTCTTTTGAATTTCTAAGAAGGTTTCACCTGTGTTGGAAGGAGAAGGAGGAGGAGGAGGAGGAGGAGGAGAGAGCTGGTTTTTATACCCTGCTTTTCTCTACCCTGCTTTTCTCTACCTGGAGCTGCGGTGGCTCAAGTGGTTAAGACGCTGAACTGCAGGCTGTGGAAGGTCAGTAGTTCAGCAGTTCAAGACCCGTGAGTGCTGCATGACGGGGTGAGCTCCCATCTCTGGTTCCAGCTCCTGCCAACCTAGCAGTTCGAAAGCAAGAAATTGCAAGTAGATAAATAGGTATCACTTTGGTGGGAAGGTAACAGCATTCCGTGCGCCTTGGTGTTTAGTCATGCCGGCCACATGACCATGGAAACGTCTTCAGACAGCGTTGGCTCTTCAGCTTTGAAACGGAGATGAGCACCGCAACCCTAGAGTCGGATATGACTGGCTTTCGAGCAAGGGAACCTTTACCTTTACCTTTCTCTACCTTGAAGAGTCTCGAACTGGTTTACAATCATCTTCTCTTCCTCTCCCCACAATAGTCACCTCATGAGGTAGGTGGGCTGAGAGAGCTCTGAGAGAACTGTGACTGGCCCAAGGTCACCCAGCAGGTTTCGTGTGGAGGAAGAAGGTAGTCTTTTATACTTGGCTTTTCTCTTCCATAAGGAGTCCCAAAGTGGATTACAATCACCTTTCCCTTGCTCTCCTCACAACGGGGATCTGGTGAGGTAGATGGAGCTGAGAGATTTCTGACAGAAACTCTGACTGGCCCAAGCAGGCTTCATGTGGAGGAACGAGGGATCAAACCCGGTTCTCCAGATCAGAGTTTGCTGCTCTTAACCAATCCACCACATTGGCACTGTGGAAGCCTCAACTTGGCTTCCAATTTGGCATGAAGTGAAATCTGAATAACGGCTCTGGCTTGTGTGTGGCCTCCATCTTGTTTTGGATCTCAGGCCCACCCACCCCAAACACCTCAAGCGAGCCAGCAGCTGGTTAGATGTCAGAGCTCTTTCTGTCCCGGAAAGCAAAGACTTCCCGTGTATTATTAGTGTGATGGAAATGAATCTATCCCCTCCTGCGATAGGCCTGTCTGGCAAAGTGTATATTTATCATCACTTAAACCCACCGCCATGTGAGAAACCAGCAGGGCTTCCATTTAACCTCATTTATCGGCATTCTCTGCAGAGGTAATAGGCATATTGAGTGCTAATGAATTATTTAAGGCTGCTCTAGATATTAAGGGCCTCGCATTGTGGACTAACAGCGAGATAAAACGCTTTGCGGGAGTGAATGCCGGTTCTTCGACGGACCTCAAATGCCAAGGTGTGCCTTTTGTGTGGCGGGCCACAGACCTGTGCCAGAATGGGCTCACAGGCCGACTATTGACTCGGTTGAGAGCCTACGTTTTTTCGGAGATCATTCTGTAACCCCTCTAAGGCAGGGGTGTCAAACATGCGACCCAGGGGCTGGATCAGGCCCATGGATGGCTTCCATCAGGCCCCAGGGTATGATTCCGAATAAGTCCGCTTCACGCAGCCCCGTAGCCATGATTTTGTGGATTGCGGGGCACATTATTTTTTTCCTGGTGGAGCTGAAGTCTTCAATGCAGAAAGAAAAGCCATTTAGCCAATAGAAAGCCATTACCAGGAGAGATCTCTAAAATGCAAACTGTCGACCAGTTTACATAAGAACATCAGAGAAGCCAATGTTGAATCAGGCCAATGGCCCATCTAGTCCAACACTCTGTCACACAGCGGCCAAAATATATCAGGTGCCATCAGGAGGTCCAGCAGTGCGGCCAGGGCACTAGAAGCCCTCCCACTGCTGCCCCCTCCAGCACCAAGAAGAGAGTGCATCACCTGCCCCAGACTGAGAGTTCCCATCTATACCCTGTGGCTATGAGCCACTGATGGACCACTGCTCCATATGCTTATCTAATTCCCTCTTGAAACTGTCCATGCTTGCAGCTGCCACCACCTCCTGTGGCAGTGAATTCCATATCTTAATCACTCTTTGGGTGAAGAAGTATTTCCTTTTATCTGTTCTAACCCGACTGCTCAGCAATTTCATAGAGTGCCCACGAGTTCTTATATTGTGAGAAAGTACTTCTTTCTCAACCTGCTCAATCCCATTCATAATCTTATAAACCTCGATCATGTCACCTCTCAGCCGTCGTTTCTCCAAGCTAAAGAGCCCCAAACGCTTTAACCTTTCTTCATAGGGAAGGTGTTCCATCCCTTTTATCATTCTAGTTGCCCTTCTCTGCACTTTTTCCAATGCTATAATATCCTTTTTGAGATGTGGTGACCAGAACTGTACACAGTATTCCAAATGAGGTAGCACCAATGATTTATACAGGGGCGTTATGATACTGGCTGATTTGTTATCAATTCCCTTCCTAATAATTCCCAGCATAGCGTTGGCCTTCTTTATTGCAGCTACACACTGTCTAGACATTTTCAGCGAGTTATCCACTATGACTCCAAGATCTCTCTCTTGGTCCGTCTCTGCCAGTTCAGACCCCATCAACGTGTATTTATATTTAGGAGTTTAGATGACAGTTCTCAGCTGCTGCAAATTAATCACTTCAGCAAGCCTAAGCAACAGTTCTTATAACAAGCCGGCAGATGGGGGTGATGACTTCTATTGTCAAGAAAGCTAACACCCAGGCAGAAAAACTCTTTTAAAGGAGACCGGTTTCTTGACACGGAGTTAGAAGGGGTCCTAGAGGTCACCTACTCCAACCCCCTTGCTCAGTGCGGGAATTAGTCAACTACAGCACCCTACTCTGCTTAAAGGAGTGCACTCCTTCTAAAACTGTTTTAAATGACTAGGAGGGGAAGCATTTACAGGAGAAATTCATGTGGGGCTGTGCCTTTAAGAAAGGGGGCAGAGCCCTCTAAAGCCCCTCCATAGCCACAGGCCTGGCTTCATGTGCAAAGCAGGCAAGACTGGAGTAAATAAAAGACTGACCAGCCACGCAGCTTTCCCAAACTCACCTCAAGTCAGCAAGAAGGAATTAATACAAAGCCATTTTGAATGTCTGACAACAAGCTAACGTTTTTCACTTATTTGCGGGTGCAACGGGTGCATACGCCGAGAGTGTAAATTTACTATTTACGGGCCGTTCCTGCTTTCTCCATAGCTATTATTTGTTTATGTAGTTATTTGGGTCATCTGCTGGATAACGGCTCCAGATAATGCGCCCAATTATGCATTTCGTTGATGGGGACTTTTTGGGAGAGCCTCCCTCCCTCCCACTCTCTGGAAGCTGTTAGTTAATTACTAGCAAATATAGAATTGCTTGCCATCAAATGAATGGCAAAGGAATGATGTCTTTTGATAACTGGAGGCTCACAGATTGTTGCGTGCAGCAGGTAGAGGAGGAGGAGGGCGGAATTGCCCCTGGAATTTTGCAGCAGTCTTGGCTAAGTGGAGAAGATTTGGGAGACAAAATCTATTTTGACGTGTACGGACGGTGCCCGTGCTCCAAAGAGAATGTTAAGCCCCAAAAAAGGTCTAGTGGGAGATCCTTGCACTGGGGAATGAGAGAAGGTTTTTGGATCCCACTTGTGTCTACCTCAAGAGCAGTGGACTCTAATCTGGACTGGAGGCCCGAGTTGGATTTCCCCACTCCTTCTCCATATGAAGTCAGCTGGGTGACCTTGGGACAGTTCCTGTTCTCTCAGAAATTTCCAAGCTCCACCTACTTTAGGAGGAGCCTGTTGTGGGGAGAAGAAGAGAAGGCGATTGTAAACTGCTTTGAGACTCTTTAATGCAAAGAAAAGCAGGGTAAAAACCCAATTCTCCTCCTCCTCCTCTTCCTCCTCCTGAGAGCCAATCTGGTGTAGTGGTTAGGAGCGTGGACTCTAATCTGGGAGAACCGGTGTAACAGGCCGGATTCACCCCCCAGCCAGAGTAACCCCGGGATTACTCTGGCCTAGCCTAGAATAACCCCGGGGGTTAATCCAGACTAACCCCTGCCAGACATGCCTCTGCCGGGCTCTGTTGACTAATGAGATTGGATTCATACCCCGTTCTTCACTACCTAGAGGAATCTCAGATTGGCTGACAAGTTTCTCATGGACCTCAAGCCCTCAGAAGCTGACACTGTGCTGGTCACAATGACATTTAACTTACCACTCGATATTGGGGACTGGGATTCCCAGGTTCAGATAGTTTGGCATAGGCAACTTTACACCCGAGGGGTTACTTTGGCCGGGGGCTACAGGTTGTTGTGTTGTGCAGTTGGGGTAACTCTGGCGTGGCCCGGCAGAGGTTTGTCTGGCAGGGGTTAGTCTGGATTAAGCCCCGGGGTTACTCTGGCCTGGCCTGGCAGGGGTTATTCTAGGGTGGTGAATCCGGCCTATTACACTAGGCTTGAGTCCCCACTCCTCCACATGCAGCTGCTAGTGTGACCTTCAATCAGTCGTTGCTCTCTTGGAGCTGTTCTGTCAAGAACAGTTCTCTCAGAGCTCTCTCAGCCCCACCTACCTCACAAGATGTCTGTTGTGGGGAGGGGAAAGGAAAAGAGATTGTAAGATGCTCTGAGACTCCTTTGGGTAGTGAAGGGCAGGGTATAAATCTAATCTCCTCCTTTCCTCTCCTCTCCACAACAGGCACCTTGTGAGGTAGGTGGGGCTGAGAGAGCTCTGAGAGAACTGGGACTGGCCTAAGGTCACCCAGCAGGCTCCGTATGAAGGAGGAGTAGGGCATCAAACCCAGTTGTCTAGATTAGAGTCCACCATTCCTAACCATTATACCATACTGGGAAAGGATGTTTCCCATTGGAATTATTAGTTATCAGATACACTTTTGTCTAACACAAGAAATGAGAAGCTATGAGAGAGAGAGACTGAAAGAGAGAGAGAGAATGAAAGAGAGAGATTGGATTTATACCTCGCCCTTCAGTACCCAAAGGAGTCTCAGAGTGGCTTACAATCTCCTTCCCTTCCCCTCCCCACAACAGACCCCCTGTGAGGTACGTAGGGCTGAGAGAGCTCTTTCGAGAACTGCCCTTGAGAGAACAGCTCTGAGAGAACTTGTGACTGATGCAAAGTCACACCGGCAGCTGCATGTGGAGGAATGGGGGAATCAAACCCGGTTCTCCCAGATTAGAGTCCGTGCTCCAAACCACTACACCAGACTGGCTCACTGAACTAGATTACAGATAGCAGTACTTTTGTCGTTTTCATGGAGGGGAGGAGGGGGGTGGCCTGCAGAAATCACCAAATGACTTTTCTGTTGTCTTCTGCCCACCTCTTCCTTAAAACATTCTCATTTCCACTGCTGTGTTGCTGTTGCTGTTTTTTTTTTTACATTTCCCCATATTTTCTTCCTTTTTTACATCCTGTCCATGTCATATGCCATTTCTGTGCCAACTGATACATTGCATGACACCAGAGAATTGCCATGGCTCAGTGGAAGAACCTCTTCCTGGCCTGCAGAAGGTCAACCCCTGGCATCTCCAGTTGAAGGACCAGGCAGTAGGTGAGGAGAAAGACCTCCGTCTGAGACCCTGGAGTGCCGCTGCCAGTCTGAGTTGACAATGCTGTTCTTTATGTTGTCGAAGGCTTTCACGGCTGGAATTCATTAGTTGCTGTAGATTGTCCGGGTTGTGTGACCATGGTCTTGGCATTGTAAAGTAAAGGTAAAGGTTCCCTTGCTCGAAAGCCAGTCAAATCCGACTCTAGGGTTGCGGTGCTCATCTCCGTTTCAAAGCTGAAGAGCCAGCGCTGTCCGAAGACGTTTCCGTGGTCATGTGGCCGGCATGACTAAACACCAAGGTGCGCAGAATGCTGTTACCTTCCCACTGAAGTGGTACCTATTTATCTACTTGCAATTTCTTGCTTTCGAACTGCTAGGTTGGCAGGAGCTGAAACTAGAGACGGGAGCTCACTCCGTCATGCGGCAGTCTCGGGTCTTGAACTGCCGAACTACTGACCTTCCACAGCCTGCAGTTCAGTGTCTTAACCTGACATTTTGCCAGTAGCTGTGACTGGCATCCTCAGAGGTATTCAAAACAGACAAAGCACAGACTGATTGTACAAAGTGCTTGAGCACATCAAGGTATAACATATAACAATATTAAAGCAGATACTAATACACAAAAGACTTGTAAAGTTTTCTTTCAGACGAAGGTGAACTTATATCAGAATGAAAGTGAAGATGAAAACCTCTGCAACGACGCTTCGTTTCGCCTCTTCATCAGAAAATTTCCTATGCTTGTCTAGTTTCATTCATATCACAGTTTAACATATTATATACAGATCTTCTCCTGGTTTTTCTACCATGAATACATTCTTAGAACAACTTTTCACCGGGGTGTGACTTAGTTTATAAGACAGGCTCAGTCCCTGGCAACTGTAGTGGCTGGATTTCAGGCAGAAGGGTAGGGAGATTTCTGTGTCTGCTGAAGATCCAGGGAAAGGATTGCCCAATTAGAAACTAATTATGAGCTAGATGAATGAATGCCCTGCCCTGGGTGGCCCAGGCTAGCCTGACTTTGTCAGACACTGAAAGCTAAGCAGGGTCAGCCCTGGTTAGTACTTGGATGAGAGACCACCAAAAAAGGTCCATGGTTGCTACTTGGAGGCACCTCTGAATGTCTCTTGCCTTGAAAACTCCATGAGTCACTATGAGTTGGCTGTGACTTGATGATATTTCCCACCTCCAAGCCTATGGCGCCTTGACCTAGATGGCTCCAGTTCCCCATCCACTATCGGAAGCTAAGCAGGGTTGGCTCTGGTGAGCACCTGGATGGGAGACTGCCAAGGAAGTACAGGGTTGCGATGCAGACGCAAGCAATGGTGAAACCACCTCTTGTTCACCTCTTGCCTTGAAAATCCTAGACTCCCCATGTTGGCTGTGACTTGATGGCACTTTCCCCCTGATGGACTAATGGCCTGGCTGGGTATAAGTCAGCTGGGATAAATCACCTTCATATGATACATGCAAAGCAGCGGGTCCCATGTGGCACATACAATCATGGAATGTTAGAGTTGGGAGGGACCTTGCAGGTCATCTAGTCCAACACTCTGCACTCTGCAGGAGCACAGCCGAAAGAGAGCCCTACAACATACCCGAAAGATGGTCGTCCAGCCTCTGCTTGAAAACGTCCAGCGAAGGAGCATCCACCACCTCCCGAGGCAGACTGTTCCACTGCTCAACCACTCTTCCAGTCAGGAAGTTTCTCCTGATATTGAGCCAGTAATGACTCCCTTGTAATTTCCACCCATTAGATCTAGTCTTGCAATCCGGAGCAAGAGAGAATAGATCTGCTCCATCTTCTACATGACAGCCCTTCAGACACTTGAAGACTGCCATCACGTCCCCTCTAAGCCTTCTCTTTCCCGGGCTAAACAGACCCAACTCTTTCAGCCCTTCCTCACAAGACTTGGATTTCAACCCTCTCACCATCCTGGTCGCCCTCTTCTGGACACGCTCGAGCTTGTCAACATCCTTCCTAAAGTGTGGTGCCCCAAACTGGACACAGGACTCCAGGTGAGGCCTGACCATCGCAGAATAGAGCAGAACTACCACGTGGTCCTTAAAGGTGTGCTATGGATCTGCAGAGCTGAAGGTCATTGTCTGAGGGTATGTGCCATTGTGGCTTTGGTCAGGAATAGTCAACTTGCTCCTGAGTGCCCATGGTCCCCAATCAATAACTGATACAAAGGAAAGAGTCATATCCCAAAGGCATAACTCAGAATATTGTCAATTCGTGCTTCATTCAACAACTACTTAAGGACTGATTTTATTTATTTATTTATTTATAACATTTCTTAGCCACCTTTCTGCCTTGCAGAACTCAAGGTAGCTTAAAGGTAAAGGTAAAGGTTCCCTTGCTCAAAAGCCAGTCACATCCGACTCTAGGGTTGCGGTGCTCATCTCCGTTTCAAAGCCGAAGAGCCAGCGCTGTCTGAAGACGTTTCTGTGGTCATGTGGCCGGCATGACTAAACACCAAGGCGCACGGAATGCTGTTACCTTCCCACCGAAGTGGTTCCTATTTATCTACTTGCAATTTCTTGCTTTCGAACTGCTGGGTTGGCAGGAGCTGGAACTAGAGACGGGAGCTCACTCCGTCATGCGGCACTCTCGGGTCTTGAACTGCTGAACTACTGACCTTCCACAGCTTGCAGTTCAGCCTCTTAACCACTTGAGCCACCATGTAAAAAAAACCCCAAGAAATTATAAAGACACAGAAGACCACAATTTAAAAGCTCCAGTTAGGAGTGCCAGTAAATAATTAGTCAAATATAGCCCTAAATCAAACTGTCTTCAACTTCCTCTTAAAGATGGGACTGGGACGGTTGCTCAGTAATTGTGGAGCAGCCACTGGAAAGGCCGTGTCTCGTGCATCCACCAGGTGAGCATGTCTGATTGTTAGGACAGTCAGGAGGGTCTAGGGATGTCAGCCTCCAGGTGGGACCTGGGGATCCCCCTGGATTACACAGCTCATCTCCAGACTACAGAGCTCAGTCTCCCTGGATAACATGGTTGCTTTGGAGGATGGATTGTATGGCAGTGTACCCACTGAGGTCCCTGGCCTCCCCAGGCTCCATCCCCAAATCTCCAAGATTTTCCCAACCTGGCAATCCTACCTCCTATCCCACATTGGTGGCCAGGGGGGACAGGACAACCCTAGGAGGACCCTCTCCATGTGGTCTTAATTCTCGGGCCGGAACATATGGAAGAAGACAGTCCTTCAGATACCCTGGTCTCAGGAGAGCCAGTTTGGTATACTGGTTAAGTGCGCGGACTCTAATCTGGGAGAACCGGGTTTGATTCCCCACTCCTCCACTTGCAGCTGCTGGTGTGACCTTGGGTCAGTCACAAGCTCTGGCACAGCTGTCCTTGAAAAAGAGCAGTTTCTATCAGAGCTCTCTCCGCCCCACCTACCTCACTGGGTGTCTGTTGTGGGGAGGGGAAGGGAAAGGAGTTTGTAAGCTGCTCTGAGACTCCCTTGGGTAGTGAAGGGTGGGGTATAAATCCAATCTCCTCCTCCTCCTCCTCCTCCTCTTCTTCTTCTTCTTCTTCGTTTATATATTTTATATTGTGTCACCAACCCTTGTACTGTTTTTCTATTTTGAATGGTGATGGCCAATGGCTACATGGAATAACCTTTTGTACTTTGACTTTTGGGTATAAATCCAGTCTCTTCTTCTCTTCCTCTTTAGAGGCCAAAATGAACATCTTGAATGGGGCTCGGGAGCTGATTGATGTAATATCGGGGCCACCTGCTCCCGGTAGCTGGCTTTGGCTAGCAGTCTAGCCACTGCCTCCTGCATCAAGGGCAGCTTCCAAACACCCTTCACTGCAGCAGGACAATATCAGTGCTCTCCTCCTCTTTCCCTTGCAGGGACTGCCTACTTCCCGATAGTTGTACAGGAATACAAGAGACCTATCGCCTCTTCTGATAGGTACTAAAGCATCACTTTGACGTTATAGGAAAATGGAGGGGGGGTCTTTCCCTGAAGGGTCTATTTTCTCCCCCTGAGCAGAAGATAACATTTCCCCCGCCCTCGAAGAATAACTTACCACATTAATTATGCAGAGTACTTCACGCCTGCAAGGAGGAATGCATTCGCCCGGCGCAATCAAGGAGGAGACAACAAAATCAGTGGAGTTCAAAGGCGATGGGGCTCGGCGAATAATTATCTTCACCAGAACACTCCGGCTGCTGGCAAGAGAGTGAGAAGGTCAACAGAGATACTTAAAGAGAGAGAAAAAAGGTAGCATGGGTCAGAGCTGGCAAAGGGAGGTGTGCTCTGGTCTTCACATGCTTTTAACTTGTCTATGCATTTGCAATCCTAGCTGAGGAGGAGGAGGAGGAGGAGGAGGAGGAGGAGGAGGAGAAGAAGAAGAAGAAGAAGACTAGAAGAGATTGGATTTATACCCCGTCCTTCACTTAAGTCTGCGCACTTAACCTTTGATTGTGTGGATCACAATAAACTATGGCAGGTTCTTAAAGAGATGGGAGTACCAGACCACCTCACATGTCTCCTGAGAAACCTGTATAAGGGTCAAGAAACAACAGTTAGAACCAGATATGGAACAACTGATTGGTTTAGCATAGGAAAAGGAGTACGACAAGGATGTATATTGTCACCTTGCTTATTTAATCTATATGCAGAGTACATCATGTGAAATGCTGGCCTGGATGAATCACAAGCTGGAATTAAGATTGCTGGGGAAAAGATCAATAACCTCAGATATGCAGACGATACCACTCTGATGGCAGAAAGTGAAGAGGACCTAAAGAGCCTCTTGCTCAGGATGAAAGAGGAGAGCGCAAAATTGGGCTTGAAGCTCAACATCAAAAAAACTAAGATCATGGCATCTGGCCCCATCACTCCTTGGCAAATAGAAGGGGAAGTCGTAGAAGTAGTGACAGACTTCACATTCCTGGGATCCCAGATCACTGCAGATAGTGACTGCAGCCATGAAATTAAAAGACGCCTGCTCCTTGGGAGGAAAGCGATGGGAAACCTAAACAGCATGATAAAAAGCAGAGAAATCACCCTGCCAACAAAAGTCTGCATGGTCAAAGCAATGGTATTCCCCGAAGTAATGTATGGCTGCGAGAGTAGGACTATAAGGAAGGCCGAGCGCCGAAGAATAGATTCTTTTGAACTATGATGCTGGAGAAGACTCTTGAGAGTCCCTTGGACTGCCAGGAGATCAAATCAGTCAGTCCTAAAAGAAATCAACCCTGACTGTTCTCTGGAAGGCCAGATCCTGAAGTTAGAGCTCAAATACTTTGGCCACCAAATGAGAAGGGAGCATTCACTGGAGAAGACCCTGATGCTGAGAAAGATTGAAGGTCAAAGAAGAAGGGGTTGGCATGGGATGAGATGGTTAGACAGCGTCATCAATGCAATGAACATGAAATTGAGCAAACTTCAGCGGACAGCGGAAGACAGGAGGGCCTGGCGTAATCTGGTTCACGGGGTCGCGAAGAGTCGGACTCGACTGTGTGACTGAACAACAACAACTTCACTACCCAAAGGTGTCTCAGAGCGGCTTACAAACTCCTTTCCCTTCCCCTCCCCACAACACCCTGTGAGGTAGGTGGGGCTGAGAGAGCTCTGACAGAAACTGCTCTTTTTTCAAGAACAGCTCTTATCAGAGCTATGGCTTGCCCAAGGTCATCCAGCCAGGTGCGAGTGGAGGAGTGGGGAATCAAACCTGGTTTCCCAGATTAGAGTCTGCGCACTTAACCACTACACCAAGAAGAAGAAGAAGTTTTTATACCTTACTTTTCTCTACCTTGAGAGGAGGAGATTGGATTTACACCCTGCCCTTCACTACCCAAAGGATTCTCAGAGCAGTTTACAATCTCCTTTCCCTTCCCCTCCCCACAATAGACACCCTGTGAGCAGTGTTCCCTCTAACCTGAGTTAGTGTGAGCTAGCTCACAGTTTTTCAGCCTCCAACTCACACATTTTTGTATTAACTCAGGAAGGGACGGCTCCAGAGCAATCTAATTTTTTTGCAGCGGCCAAATCGCTCGCTCACAACTTTAATGTCAGTAGCTCACAAAGTAACATTTTTGCACACAGGACTCCACAGTTTAAAGGGAGCATTGCCCGTGAGGTAGGTGGGGCTGGGAGAGCTCTCTCGAGAACTGCCCTTGAGAGAACAGCTCTGAGAGAACTTGTGACTGACCCCAGGCCACAACATCAGCTGCACGTGGAGGAGTGGGGAATCCAACCTGTTACTCTTAGATTAGAGTCCACCAGGGTTCTTTTTGTAACAGGAGCTCCTTTGCATATTAGGCGACACACCCCTGATGTAGCCAATCCTCCAAGAGCTTACAGGAGCCCCTGGAAGAAGAGCTCTGTAAGCTCTTGGAGGATTGGCTACATTAGGGATGTGTCACCTAATATGCAAAGGAGTTCCTGCTGCAAAAAGAGCCCTGGGGTCCACTCTCCGAACCGCTACACCAAACTGGCTCTTCTGTTGAATTCAAAGACATTTGCTCCATACAAGATTCAAGTATGGCACCACCGTAAAGACCAATCAGATTTCCAGGGTATCAGCTTTTGAGAATCTAAACTCTGGGAGCTTTGGCTGTTGAAAGCTTGGACCTTGGGAAGCTTGCTGAATCTTCTACTGTAGACCCCTGAAACTTACTCCTTGCGTTGCATTCGGGATACGAGATGCTCTGACCAGGTGTAAGCATCCGTGCAACTCGACATGTGCCCTTTAGAGAAGGAAAAACTGGATCTGCCACCACAGTTGGATGCTTTGATGAGCTATGAGAACGAGATGAAACTTCCAAGTTCAGAGGATCAAACGTCTGCTGTACACATGCGTGAGGGATGACTGAGACAGTGGGACATAGGAAACAGGGGCACAGGAAGCTGCCTTGCACCGAAGCAGACCACCGGTCCATCAAGGTCAGAACTGTCCGCACCAACGATCCCCAACACGGTACTGTTGGGTGACTTCACGCCCCGAATCTCCAGGAATTTCTCGACCCAGAGGTGGCAACCTTAGTTGATCCTGCATAGCCCAGGGTTATCATTGGCAGTAGCACCAATTGCATCGGGCTTGCCATTCTTTCATTGGAGAGGGCATCGCCCGCTGACAGCAGTCATTTCCCTGCCACTGTTCAGATGACCATCCTGGGGGGAAATGGCTGGAAATGGAGTTACACTTCTTCCCCCAAAGAGTGATTAACACATGGAATTCACTGCCACAGGAGGTGGTGGCAGCTACAGGCATGGACAGTTTCAATTAGATAAACATATGGAGCAGAAATCCATCAGTGGCTATTAGCCACAAGGTATAGATGGGAACTCTCAGTCTGGGGCAGGTGATGCACTCTATTCTTGGTGCTGGAGGGGGCAGCAGTGGGAGGGCTGCTAGTGTCCTGGCCCCACTGCTGGACCTCCTGATGGCACCTGGTATTTTTGGCCACTGTGTGACAGAGTGTTGAACTAGATGGGCCATTGGTCTGATTCAACATTGGCTTCACTTATGGGCGAAGAAGGAGGAGGAGGAAGAAGAAGAGGAGGAGGAGGAAGGAAGGAGGAGGAAGAAGAAGGAAGGAGGAGAAGAAGAAGAAGAAGGAAGAGGAAATTGGATTTATACCCTGCCATTCACTACCCAAGGGAGTCTCAGAGTGGCTTACAAACTCCTTTCCCTTCCCCTCCCTACAACAGACACCCTGTGAGGTAGGCAGGGCTGAGAGAGCTCTTTCCAGAACTGTCCTTGAGAGAACAGCTCTGAGAGAACTATGGCTTGCCCATGGTCATCCAGCAGGTGCAAGTGGAGGAGTGGGGAATTGAACCCGGTTCTCCCAGATTAGAGTCCACGTACTTAACCACTACGCCAAACTGTCTCATCAGCAGTGTCCCAAAGCACTGACATCATCTCTGTGTACACAGACGTGATGTCAACACATTGCCAGTGAAGCATGGACAATCTAGTATTTGAGCAAAAACTCTATGGTCAGAGCCATTTTTTTTTAACCAAAGAGAGTGCCTCCATGTAGATAGTGACATCACCACGTTGCCAGCAACAACACTAAGATGCTGGTGTAGGTTTCTCTGCTGCTGGTAAGTCTACCCACCAGCCAGATGAATGCTCATGGGGGGGCAGCAGGGCCCAGGGTGGGGTTTTCCCCACCCCCAGTGGTATGGCAACCCTACCACCTGGCAATGCTAAATCATCTGATGGGAGAGCTGGGAAGAATAGGTCCTGCCTTCTCCTACTCTCTCCTCAAACAATGGAAACCATTGTCTTTATGTTGTCTAGAAGAAGAAGAGATTGGATTTCTACCCAGCCCTTCACTGCCCAAAGGCGTCTCAGAGCGGCTTACAAACCGCTTTCCCTTCCCCTCCCCACAACAGACACCCTGTGAGGTAGAAGAAGAAGAAGAGATTGGATTTATACCCTGCACTTCACTGCCCAAAGGCATCTCAGAGCGGCTTATAAACTCCTTTCCCTTCCCCTCCCCACAACAGACACCCTGTGAGATAGTTGGGGCTGAGAGAACTTCTGGCAGAAACTGCTCTTGTCAGAACTTGTGACTGACCCAAGGTCTAAATTCAGGCTCTTTACCGTAGGGAAAATGGAGCACGCCACACCTGTCTGTGTGAAGTCCTGAATTCAGGCCTCTTTCTTCACCACTGTTGCATGGGCCCAGACTCAATATTGTTAAGCATTGTCTGGAGCTCCTGAACTGCAAACGGCTGGTAGATAAGACGGCCTCCCTCATTCTTCGTGGGAACAATTCTCTGATGTTCCCAAAGCCTCCTGACCTCTCGTTGAGGCTCCAGAAAATGAGTAATCATGGGCGAACCGATATCCACGCTAAATGACAGCCTCGGAGAGAAGCGGGCGGCTGGCGGCTGACACCGAGCCCATTCAATGGCGAGGCATATTAAAGATGAAGATGAGATTAAGCTGGCATTGTGGTTTGTGAGATGGTGATGTGATTTGAATATATGGGGCCTCATGCGCACTTCTCCCAAAACAGAGAACGGGAGGGATCAGATATAAACGCCATTGCACAGCGAGAGTCCTGATTGGGTTTAGAGATAATGGCTCCAGCACGGGAGAAAGGAATGGAAGTCATAACCAATGCTCGCTCTACGCTGTGGGGCTCTAAGCTCTGGCGTCTGTTGAGCAAGAATTCTACTTTGTGAGCTACTGGCATTAAAGTTGTGAGCGAGCGCTTTGGCTGTTGCATAAATTAGTTTGCTCTGGAGCCGTCCTTCCCGAGCTAAGGCGAAAACGTGTGAGCCGGAGGATAAAAAACTGTGAGCTAGCTCACACTCAGCTTAGAGGGAACATCGGTCATAACTTCACGAAAGGGACACTTCTCCTTCCCCGTCCAACTTGAAAGAGGACGAATCCTGCTCACCTTCCTCTTAAAAATGGATCTCTTGGGTTGAGCCAGTTTGGTGTAGCGGTTAAGTACGTGGACTCTAATCTGGGAGAACTGGGTTTGATTCCCCACTCCTCCACTTGCACCTGCTGGATGACCTCGGGCACAGCTGTTCTTGAAAAAGAGCAATCTCTTGCCTTAATATTTCTTCTCCTCCTCCTTCCCCTCCTCCTCCTCCTCCTCCTCCTCCTCCTCTTCTTCTTCTTCTTCTTCTTCTTCTTCTTCTTCTTCTTCTTCTTCTTCTTCTTCTTCTTCTTCTTCTTCTTCTTCTTCTTCTTCTTCTTCTTCATATCCTTATGAAGTGTCGCCATAATTTGGCTAAGAAGACCTGCTAAGGATTGCATGTTGACTCATTCTCTGAGTGAAGTTATTTTTTTTCTCTGACCCGACTTGCATTATTGGGTTTGCTAAAATTCAAAGCAGAGAAGTGACTTTGCCCATGTTTGGGAGGAGGTGGAGCTATGTGGTTTGAGTACTCAAATTATAATTTACCTTTCTCGTTACCAGTATTTACTTTTCCAGGTATGGGAGTCACTCTTTGATTTGACTTTGCTTATCCTCAGCAGGTGAAGAGCGATAATTCGTCACGTAGTGGGAAGAGGCATATTTTGGATTTATTATCCGTCCATTTTCTTTTTTAAAAAAATTAAAAACTGTTGCTAGAGGAGAGGTTAACTCCGGGAAGTTGCCGCTGGAGTTTTTATGTAAGAGCACGCTACTCAAAAGGTTTAAATAAATAAATTGACGTTGCTGGAGAGAGGGGGAGCTGCAGAATACATAATGTCTTACAAACCTTGTAGGCCTTTCTGTCGTCGTCTCTGTACTTGCCGCTGAATTTCACCAGTGTTGAAATGGGATGCTCGGTCTCTCTCTCTCTCTCTCTCTCTAAAAAAATTAATTTGGAGATTCTTTTTCAGGAGAAATGTCTAAAGAATTGAAGGAACGAGAAATGATTTGGGAGATTTCTTCTTTCAATATCTTCCGCTTTACCCTCATCTCCAATTGGAGTTAATTCCCCTCGGGCAATGGTTAAATAAAACGATAGCTCGGTGCTTATCCCGAGCCCCAGACTGGCTCCCGATCCTTTGTGGAATTTACCAATCTTTGTGATTCTAATCACAGGAGAGTTCCTAGATCGGAAAAATACAAAATTCAGGTTGGGTGGCCCGGTACAGTTTCAACATTCGTGTTTTTCATCTCTCTTCTTCTTCTTTCCCTCCTCTAGGAAAAGATTAACAAAAAATGAGTTTTTGGAGGAAATGGCATAAATCACAGAGGGGAGGGAAGAGATAAGCTCTCCTCCTTCCCTCATCTCAGCAGTTAAAATACATTTTGTGAGCTTGCATCGGTAATACACACAATCGCATTAGGTCGCTTCCCCACCCACTCCTTACACACCTTTAAACTGGGAACGTTTTGCTGAATGTTGTGCCGCGGCCGTGGACAGAGACAGTCACAGAATCTCATCAATGGCTTTGTTCCAGCAATGGAGCGTGTCCCTCCCTTGATGAATACCCGATGGGGGAAAGAAGGTATCAGGCCTTCTTTCTTTGCCACTGTTGTGAAACTCAAGGTGTAAGGGCGTCACCACCCCTACAGCTTTGGGATTGGTGGCTATCAGCTCTGTTGCTACGGACTCCAGTTCTGTTGCTATGTTGTTGTCTCTTTTTGAAAATGATCCGTTGTCTGTAATCAGAGGATGCCAACAAGATGTACCAGCGTCCCATTGGTTTGGGGAACATAAGAAGAAGAAGAAGAAGAAGAAGAAGAAGAAGAAGAAGAAGAAGAAGGAGGAGGAGGAGGAGGAGGAGGAGGAGGAGGAGGAGGAGGAGGAGGAGGAGGAGGAGGAGGAGGAGGAGGGGAGGAGGAGATTGGATTTATACCCTGCCCTTCACTTGGAGTCTCAGAGCAGCTTACAAACTCCTTTCCCTTCCCCTCCCCACAACAGACACCCTGTGAGGTAGGTGGGGCTGAGAGAACTCTAACACAAACTGCTCTTTCAGGAACAGCTGTGCCAGAGCTTGTGACTGACCCAAGGTCACATCAGCAGGTGCAAGTGGAAGAGTGGAGAATCAAACCCGGTTCTCCCAGATTAGAGTCTGCACACTTAACCACTACACTGAAGTGGCCAACCAGAGCACGGAGATGCACGAGGCAAAGGAGAATTCTTGGCCAGGACACATTGGGCGCTCCGTCTGAAGAAGCTAGATATCCCTGTTTTACCTTATACCTCCACCTTGTCATTTTTACAGTCAGTTCCAAAATGAAACCACTAGATACAAATGAGGCCTCCAACAGTGCAATCACATGCCCAGTGGTGTTTCTCTGGCATAAATTTCTGGTCCAGAAATTCCCTTCCTATGATTGCGCAGCCAAAATGTCCTCAACAGAATTGTCCTTAAGCAAAGAGCCTAGTGGTTTAATTTTGGAACAACTTTTTTCTGGTCCCTATTGATTTTATATCTTGTATCTGTATGATTGTAATATATTTTTATAGCCAATATGTGCCTCACTGTGTTTGATCTCTGAAGAAGGCCTACGTAGGCTGAAACGCGTCGGGTCAAGTCCATCAGCCCTTGTGTGTTATAATTGGATATTTGTACATGAGGTATGATTGGGCCCTTATATATAATTTTAAAACCTTTGTTTAATAAATACATGTATCTTTTTATATATTTCATATATTAAGCTTTTATTGCTGGCCCTCTTTTGCATTTGACTAACCTTTTTTAGGTTCTGAATTCTAGGTTTTAGGTTCAGTTTTCTCTCCCCCACCACATTTTTGTCCCGGGTTATTTAGAAGATGCATCGGATTAAAGGGAAAAGTTTCCCTTGCTCAAAAGCCAGTCGAATCCAACTCTAGGGGGCAGTGCTTATCTCCGTTTCCAAGCCCAAGAGCCAGCGCTGTCATGGCCATGTGGCCGGCATGACTAAACACCGAGGCACACAGAATGCTGTTACTTTCCTATCGAAGCGGTACCTATTTATCTACTTGCAATTTCTTGCTTTCGAATTGCTAGGTTGGCAGGAGCTGGGGCCAAAGACAGGAGCTCACTCCATCACGTGACACTAGGGTCTCAAACTGCTGAGCTACTGACCTTCCAGTCTTGCAGTTCAGCGTCTCATATGGGCAAACAAGAGATGGAAGTATGGGTGATTTCATGTTCAAAAAACAGATACTCCAGTGGCTCAACCATGATCCCAGGGGACGTGTCCCCCTTTTCTGATAATCGAGAAGTTCAAGTCCTTGGATTGCACAAATACAAAAAACAGTGAGAGAAGCTACAACGTCCATCTATTACACATTGCCAAATCGGGCCCCGTCCTGGTGGCAGACGTGGTGCAGGCACAAACCCACTCGGCGTGGAGCTCAAGATGACTTTTGACAGTGAACATTGAGACAATCTGATCAGCAGCTCGCTGCGTGTGTAAGCACGGAAGTTTGATGACCATCAATTCACCCAGAGAATGGTGTTTGTGTCAAAGTTCTCACCACCCCGGTAGCTTGACAAGCTGCTGCCTGTCCGAATAGATAGATTTAAGCTCAATATACCAAAGAGTATAAGACGGCAGGGATATGTGAAAGTTTGCAGATGCTAAGAGATCTTGAAAGTTTGTCAACTGACGGGAGGGAAATAATCTCCCCCTGATTCCATTTTGTATCCTTCCGTCATCTGCACTTTTTATTTTTTTGGCCTCTTTCTGCTTATAGTTCCGTCTGGAGGGGCAAAACCAAGAATCAATATGTTTCCTGGAAGAAACAATGAAAATGTTTGTTTCTCTTCACATTTAAAACTGCTCTGGCCAAATCCGAGGGGGATTATATAGCGGGGAAACTAATTCTGCGCTGACCCCGGGGAATGGACAGCGTGACCCGTTGTAATAGTTCTCTCCTTCCTTTCTTTTTTTGTAAAAGATTTGGAAGGAGCTGATCTCCAGTAAACGCTTGCCTCCGCCGTGGCCCAATCGCCAGCTTGTTACAAGGTCCCCTTTAATTGCTTTCTTTTCTACTTCTCAGCCCGACTCGCCTCTCCCATGTGTTTTCCCTTGCACTTGAACTTGACAACAAAACCATTTTGCCACGAGCCAAGGGGAAGCGGAATGACATGAAGGGGAACAACATGAAACAAAGCACGGAGCGACAAAGAAGCGAGCGAGACGGCCAATGTGAACAGCTGGAGTGGCACCGAGAAATAGCGGATGCCAGCTCCGGAGGGAACTTGCTGCTTGCTTAGCGAGGGAAGATAGTCCAAGAATCACAGGGATTGGTAGGTGCCAAGAATTACAAGGGAGCTTTTCTACTCACATTGGGTGTGACCGGGCATTGGTCAGAACAAATTTATCGTCCAGTGGCACCTTTGAGACCAACAAAGCCAGTTTGGTGTAATGGTTAGAAGCGCAGACTCTGATTCCCCTCTCCCCCAAATGCAGCTGCCGGTGTGACCTTGGGTCAGTCACAAGTTCTCTCAGAGCTGATCTCACAAGGGCAGTTCTCGAGAGAGCTCTCTCAGCCCCACCTCCCTCCCACGCAGTGTTCCCTCCAAGCTGAGTTAGTGTGAGCTAGCTCACAGTTTTTTAGCCTACGGCTCACTCATTTTTGTCTTAGCTCAGGAAGGATGGCTCCAGAGCAAACTAAGTTATGCAGTCACCAAATCGCTCGCTCAGAGCTTTAATGCCAGTAGCTCACAAAGCGGAATTTTTGCTCAGCAGAGCTTAGAGGGAGCATTGCTCCCACGGTGTCTTGTTGCGGCGGTGGGGGAAGGGAAAGGGATTGTAAGTGGCTCTGAGACTCCTCCGGGTGGTGAAGGGTGAGGTATAAATCCAATATCTTCATCTTCTTCTCTCTTCAAAGTTTTATTCGAGGCATGCACACTTTCCCCAATACAATGGAATGGGAGGTAAGGTTCAATTGTTCCATCATCCTATCTCTTGCTCTGCCCTTCCTACCTCTGTTCTGTTTATGGGACTGCAATCCCAACGAGATCGTCTGCTTGATGGGCCACGGTTCTGTTCCCAATCTAAACACACAAGGGTGGGCGAAGAGATGAAGTTAGAAGAGTCTGGGAAAGGAGGCTGTAGCACAGTGGTGGACCACGCACACTTTGTATAGAAAGTCCCAGGTCCAACCCTTGACATCTCCTGCAAAAGTCTCTCAAGAAAGGAGATGTTGAGAAAGATCCTCTGTCATGCCTTTGGGCCTACAGTAGTGCGGCCTACAGGCTCTAGGGAGGCCTAGTGGCTTCCGGGAAGCCTGTATTAGAGTGACTACAGGGCCTACGTTTCCAAGGTCACCCTTTGGGCCCTGTGTTTTTCTAACAGGGGATTTGGAGGGAAAATACCCCAGTAAAATAGTAGAGGGTGGTGTCTGGGAAGAAGTGGTAAAAGGCTTTGCCCAAAGTGGGAGGTGGTTCACTCCCAGGGAGCAGATCTGGTGAGGCTGCTGCAGAAGGAGAGATCCCTCGTTAGGGTTGCCAGCCTCCAGGTGGGGCCTGGAGGTCTCCCGCTTTTACAACTGCTCTCCAGCTGAGAGAGGTCAGCTCCCCTGGAGAAAATGGCAGGTTTGAAGGGTGGACTCTATGGCACTGAACCGTGCTGAGGCCCCTCCCCGACCCCCCTCTCTCCTGGATCCACCCTCAAAGTCTCCAGGTATTTTCCAACCCCGACCTGGCAACCCTGTCCCTCATCTAAAAGGGGTAAATCAGTTTGAGGCCAAATACCCAGAGAAGGCTAGGTCCAGTATAGTCAGATGCATTAGGCTTTCTTATTTTGCTGGTTTAGAATATAAGAACATAAGAGAAGCCAATGCTGAATCAGGCCAATGGCCCATCTAGTCCAACACTCTGTCACACAGCGGCCAAAATATACCTGGTGCCATCAGGAGGTCCAGCAGTGGGGCCAGGACACCAGAAGCCCTCCCACTGCTGCCCCTTCCAGCACCAAGGATAGAGTGCATCACCTGCCCCAGACTGAGAGTTCCCATCTATACCCTGTGGCTAATAGCCACTGATGGACTTCTGCTCCCTATGTTTCTCTAATTCCCTCTTGAAACTGTCCATGCTTGTAGCTGCCATCACCTCCTGTGGCAGTGAATTCCATATGTCAATCACTCTTTGGATGAAGAAGTATTTCCTTTTATTTGTTCTAACCCAACTGCTCAGCAATTTCATGGAGTGCCCACAAGGAGTTCTTGTATTGTGAGAAAGGGAGAAAAGCACTTCTTTCTCAACCTGCTCAATCCCATTCATAATCTTATAAACCTCGATCATGTCACCCCTCAGTTGTCATTTCTCCAAGCTAAAGAGCCCCAAGCATTTTAATCTTTCTTCATAGGGAAGGTGTTCCAACCTTACCGACCTTTACTGTGCTCATTTTTTCCTACATGTTATTGAATCACAGTTGCTGTTAAATCTCTTTAATAAAAAATAGTTTGTGACTTTGCTTGGGTCCTCATGTCTCATTTGGTCACTTATAAGAGGAAACCTACTGGAAAAGGAGTGGATAAAGGGGTCGGGTGGGTGCTCTGGGCCCTCCCAAGGAGACCCATTCCAGAGTGGTGGCAGCCTTTAGAGAACCTTTCTAGCCACTGTCCGCGACACCCTTTCTCGGCCTGGGATTCTGGGGACTGCCACCAGCCGGAGTTGGTTACCTGAGCCAAATGGACCATTGACCTGGCTTGACAGAAGTCTGTTTCTCATGTACGTGTATTTACAAGAGCAGCATTGACCTAGAAACAAGGGAGAGGCTGAGTGGGAGAAGATGGAGGCAAAGAATATATGAAGACAGAGATGGAAAAGATGTGTGAGAGAAGATCCATTTAGCAGGGGTTTACCTCTTTCTCCAAGGAAGATCGCTAATATTAATGGGAGAAAGAATTTGCAAAGGATGTTTTCAGTTAACAGATGGGAGACCTCATCCCGATTGGCCGCAGGAGGCCCGTCTATCCTGCAACTCCCTCTGTCGAAAGCAAGCCTGACTTACTAGAATGTATATATATAAATGTAGAAACATCAGCTACATTTCTACGTCACTTCTCTGGGAAGCATAGAGTTATCATACAGCTTCCAGTGACTCATTCCTCAAAAAGAACTTGCATTCTTTGGCTACGACCCAGGTTTTTTTTTTCCCCAGTGATCCTTTTTGCACTCTCCTTTTAATCCAGCGTTCCGTGCACCTTGGTGTTTAGTCATGCCGGCCACATGACCACGGAAACGTCTTCGGACAGCGCTGGCTCTTGGCTTTGAACGGAGATGAGCACCGCAACCCTAGAGTCGGATTCGACTGGCTTTCGAGCAAGGGGACCTTTACCTTTACCTTTAATCCATGGTCGCTGCAGTGTCCTCCGAACAATTCTGCACTAAAATCAAATCCAACCTTCTTTTGAGTCCAGGTTCCCCCCCATTCTGCCCTAAAATTGAGTTCAACCTTCTTTTTATTGTGTCCCCCCCCCCAATTCTGCATTACACTTTGGTGTAGTGGTTTGGTGTAGTGATTAAGGGCGCGGACTCTAATCTGGGAGAACCGGGTTTGATTCCCCCACTCCTCCACTTGCACCTGGCTGGATGACCTTGGGCAGGCCGTAGTTCTGATAAGAGCTGTCCTTGAAAAAAGAGCAGTTTCTGCCAGAGCTCTCTGAGCCCCGCCTACCTCACTGGGTGTCTGTTGTGGGGAGGGGAAGGGAAAGGAGTCTGTAAGCCGCTCTGAGACTCCAAGTGAAGGTTGGGGTATAAATCCAACCTCCCTCCTCCCCTTCCCTCCTCCTTCCTTCCTCCTCCTTCCCCCCTTCCTTCCCCTTCCTTCCTCCCCCCGCCTGTATGCTGTTTTCCCTGTGGACTTAAAATGCCTCGATGCAAATACTGAGAAAATCCAGATTGGCAGGCAAATTCAGAAAGGAGTGTCTTTAGTAGGGTTGCCAAGTTGAAATTTACTTATGGTGGGGGAGTCCTGAGCTGTCTCTGGCGCTTGTGTGTGCGCACAGAGCGCGCGCGCTGCCGCTATGATGCCACCCGGAAGTGACGTCATCGCGTCAGGACGTTGGGGGCGGGGCCACTAGGATTCGAGGGAAAACCATAGAGTTTTCCTTCAAATCATAGAGCGTCCCACCCCCAACGTGGCCAGCATGATGATGTCACCTCCGGGTGACATCATCACGCTGGGGACGTTTGCCGGAAGGGGGTAGAGTTCCCCCCAGGGCCTGATTTTCTGGCGGCGGGTAACGGGCCTCTTGGGCGGGGGTTTACCCGCTCCCCATGGGGACTTGGCAAGCCTAGTCTTTAGCCTCACTGTCTCTGCTACCCACTTCCTGTGCATACCACAGTCACATCTCTCTCTCTCTCTTTCTCTCTCTCTCTCACACACACTGAAAACTATTTTTTAAAAAAACTGTTATCAGGAGTATTTATCATGCCAATGAAGGCTGAGACCATTATGATATTTCATTTGCTGCAGGGAGGTGAGCCGTTTTGCGGAAACAGCTCCGATTAGAAGGCTTTAGAAAGAAATGTTGCTATTTCCTGCTCTCCTGATGCAAACAATTCAAAGGAGCCTCCACAGCATTATGGAAATCGCCTTATCAGTTCATTGTAGCATCCCAGGCATTTGGCAGGAGAGGAAGAACAAACAGGCACGTTGAACATAAAGCAAAATAAAAATAAAAATCCACTTGTTGAGAGAGTCGGAGGAAGATTCCTTCCAAAGAACAGCTAGAAGAGAGGGGACTCCAAGGCTGCTAGCATTCCCAGGGCCAGGGCTCTTTTTGTAGCAGGAACTCCTTTGCATATTAGGTGACACACCCCTAAAGTAGCCAATCCTCCAAGAGCTGACAGTAGCCCCTGTAAGAAGAGCTCTGTAAGCTCTGGGAGGATTGGCTACGTTAGGGGTGTGTCGCCTAATATGCAAAGGAGTCCCTGCTACAAAAAGAGCCCTGCCTGGGGCCACAATTTTTTTCAGTCCACAAAAGGATGCAGATGAGTATTTAACAAAATCTTGAATGGTGGCTGTAATGTATTGAGCTTGAGATCTAGAACAATAGCCAGCTAGGAGAGCACCAGTAGGAACGCTCGGATCCTAGAATAGCCCAATAGGGTCAACTGGAAAGGTAATCTGGTGTAAATATTCTATCACTGGGAACGGGGAGTATTTTGGGTGTGACCTTCCTCGTGCATAAAACCTGGCCTTGGCCAAGGGGTCTTTGGTCGAATCTGCACTTGTGTTTTTAAACCAGTTGCGTGCTGCTGCGACAACGTCTTTCTCTATGCTTGTTCGAATGTTGCTTGGAGAAGATTCTTTTAAAGCAGCGCGGAGGTGCAGTGATGGGGGAGCCGCACCGCAAGGATGATAAACATATGTGGAAGTGCAAAAGTATGCTAGCACTGTTGAGGTGTGAAAACGACCCCGAAGGTGGGCAGCTTTTTGGAAGACGGAGTCAAAAGGCCGGGGACGCCGGTGGGAAAGACACATGCAGATTCGGCCAATCTGTCTTTGTTCTCACTGCCGAAATCACTAAATAGAATGAGCTGGTCACTCTACGCATCTAGACCCAGTATATTTCAGTGGACCCAATGCGGCTTTGGGAGGCTCTTCGGGACCCTGAGCCCCCTGACGCCTCATTAGATGAGCCGGTAGAGGACTGGCACAGCCAGCTCTCGACAGCCATCAATGAGATTGCTCCCCGGTGCCCTCTGCTTGCCCGGGGCAGGCCCGCTCCATGGTTTACCCAGGAGCTGCGGCTGATGAAACGGGGGCTGAGACGGCTAGAGAGGCAGTGGTGGCGAGTTCGCAACAAAGCTACAAGATATAAGGTGGGGAAAACTCAAATTGACTGTCTAACAAATTGATGAGTCAGTTAGTAAGTCTAATTAGGTGGGGTCAGATCTCCTGAACCAAGCACCAGAATTATTTTCTGTCTACAACTGGAAGTTAAAAAGACAAAACAGGCCAACATTCTTTCTCTGCAGAGGCCAAAGACAGCGGCTGTTTTAGACACAAACACCTTGGGTAGGAGGCTTTCTACATGGACATCACTTCTGGAGACCTTCAGAGACACTCCTGTTTGGGCTTGGTTTCTGTTGTTGGTGAAATTTGGCTCAGATTCTTTAACATCATTTAGAAACATCTAATCTGAGGACCACTGCGGTGGCTCAGTGGTTAAGAGGCTGAGCTGCAGACCCCGAAGGTCGGTAGTTCGGCAGTTCGAGACCCGAGTGCCGCATGACGGAGTGAGCTCCCATCTCTGGTCCCAGCTCCTGCCAACCTAGCAGTTTGAAAGCAAGAAATTGCAAGTAGATAAATAGGGTACCACTTTGGTGGGAAGGTAACAGCGTTCCGTGTGCCTCGGCGTCTAGTCATGCTGGCTACATGACCACAGAAATGTCTTTGGACAGCACTGGCTCCTCGGCTTGGAAACGGAGATGAGCGCCGCCCCCTGGAGTTGGATTCGACTGGCTTTCGAGCAAGGGAAACTTTTACCTTTAATCAAGGACCTTCCGGCTCACTTCCTAGAAGTTCCTTCCAACTAATTCACAGTGCATTAGGACACTGCCGATGAGCCAGTTTGGTGTAGTGGTTAAGAGGCAGTTTGGTGTAGTGGTTAAGTGTGCGGACTCTAATCTGGGAGAACCGGCTTTGATTCCCCACTCCTCCACTTGCACCTGCTGGATGACCTTGGGCAAGCCGTAGTTCTGGCACAGCTGTTCTTGAAAGGGCAGTTTCTGTCAAAGTTCTCTCAGCCCCACCTACCTCCCAAGGTGTCTGATGTGGGGAGGGGAAGGGAAAGAAGTCTGTAAACTGCTCTGAGACTCCAAGTGAAGGGCGGGGTATAAATCCATCATCATCATCATCATCATCATCATCATCATCATCATCATCATCATCATCATCATCCCTCCCCCTCCTCCTCCTGATGTCACTTTCCACCAGGGCTTTTTTGTAGAAAAAGCCCAGCAGGAACTAATTAGCATACATTAGCATATTAGGCCACATCCTGATGGTGCAGCTCATTAGCATATTAGGCCACACCCCCATGTTACCAGAAGTGTGGTCATCCAGCCACATCCACCTTTTGCTTCTTGTTCTGTTTACCTTGTTTGTTGTCAAAACCCAGGGCGCTTTTTTGTAGCAGGAACTCCTTTGCATGTTAGGCCACACACCCCTAATGTAGCCAATCCTAATTAGTTTCTGCTTTTGGGTGTGGCCTATTATGCTAATGAGTTCCTGCTGGGTGTGGCCAACTCGGTAGCCAGCCGGAACGCCGTTCCTGTGCGTTCCTGCTCAAAAATAGCCCTACTTTACACACAGAAACACACACACACCCCCTTCACCTTTTCACTACAGTCTCTTACTTTCCACCAATGGTGTTTCAGTGTTCCACATCTCTGGCACCATAAGGCAAACATTCTTTCAGAAATGAGAGAAGTTATGCTGCACGAACCAGGAGACCCATTTTTCAGCATTAGGACTTGTATTCCATCAAGGCTTTCCCTAGAAAACCCTGTATCTGCACCCCCAGGCAGAAATAATCAACATTGTTCCATTAAGAAGAATGAGCCCTCAAACATCTGCCCAAATGTGCTCAGCTTCTTTGGGGGACGAACCAGCGATACCTGCACGGTTCCACAGGGGGCAAAGAGAATATAATTTTGTTTTGGTGTTCCCAGCGCTTTTCTCTCAATCACATCATTTGGGTTTGCAAAAGCCTAGAGGAAAAAAGTCTCCTTTCCCCGAACGGTAATGTTTGCCTCTCGGTGAATGATTCAGAGCAATTTCTGCTATAATCATACGCTCGTTAATGTTGCCATTTGCCATCTTAATTCGAAAGAGGGCTTTTTAAAAACCAATCAAAGGTTAGTTGCAAATATTTCTTTCTGCGCATTACATGTTTTTAGCTTCTTTCTTCAGCCTTGATTTGTACTCCTAATTCAGCACCCTGTTTCCAAACACCCCTTGCACATACACAAAAAGAGCAACAGTCTAGTAAGAACATAAGAGAACATAAGAGAAGACAATGCTGGATCAGGCCAATGGCCCATCTAGTCCAACACTCTGTCACACAGCGGCCAAAAATACCTGGTGCCATCAGGAGGTCCAGCAGTGGGGCCAGGACACTAGAAGCCCTCCCACTGTTGTCCCCCCCACAAGCACCAAGAATACAGAGCCTCACTTGCCCCAGACTGAGAGCTCCTATCTATACTTTGTGGCTAATAGCCATGGATTGATCTCTGCTCCATATGCCTATCTAATCCCCTCTTCAAGCCGTCCATGCTTGTAGCCTCCACCACCTCCTGTGGCAGTGAATTCCATGTGTTGATCACTCTTTGGGTGAAGAAGGACTTCCTTTTATCCGTTCTAACCCTACTGCTCAGCAATTTCATGGAGTGCCCACGAGTTCTTGTATTGTGAGAAAGGGAGAAAGGTACTTCTTTCTCTACCTTCTCTGTCCCATGCATAACCTTATAAACCTTGATCGTGTCACCCCTCAGCTGCCATTTCTCCAAGCTGAAGAGCCCCGAGTGCTTTAACCTTTCTTCATCGGGAAAGCGTTCCAACCCTTTTATCATCCTACTTGTCCTCTTCTGCACTTCTTCCAATGGTATAATAACCTTTTTGAGGTGTGCTGACCAAAACTGTACACAGTATTCCAAATGAGGTCTTGAAGCCCATTTTGCGACAGGGTGGAACATAAACCCAATAAAATAATAAATAAATGAATTAATAAATAAATAAATAAAGACTAACAAAGCATGTGGCAGGGTATAAGCTTTCATGAGTCACTGGTCACTTCTTCAGATATCTGAAGAGACTCACAGAAGCTCCTCTCCTCCAAATATTTTGTTAGTCTTTAAAGGTGCTCCTGGACTCTTGGACTGATTTCACACAAGGAGCTGCCCTGCCGTTATGCCTCCCTTTGCCCCGTTTCCATTGGCCAATTTCCCACTCGAAGCCACACGGCCGCATTTTGACCCACAGCTTTGCCTGCTTTCCCCTGCAGTTTCCTGATCCTGGTTTTTGAGGATCACAAAACCGCGGGGAAAATCGGGCGAAGCCACGGGTCAAAATGCAGCCACGCGGCTTCGAGTGGGAAATTGACCAATGAAAACGTGGCAAAGGGAGGCGTAATGGCGGGGCAGCTCCTTGTGCGAAATCAGTCTTGCTCTTTTCTCCTGCTACAGACAGACTAACATGGCCACCCATTTTGATCTACATCAGGGGTGGCCAAACTTGCTTAACATAAGACCCACATTGAAGAAGCATCAGATGGTGTGTTTTTTTAATTGAAAAATATGCAAATTTGCTTTTTATTAACTTTGAATGAGACTGCCAAAAATAGAAGAAGAAGAGGAGGAGGAGGAGGAGGAGGAGGAGATTGGATTTATACTCCACCCTTCACTACCCAAAGGAGTCTCAGAGTAGGCTCACAATCTCCTTCCCCTCCCCACAACAGACACCCTATGAGGTAGGTGGGGTTGAGAGAGCTCTTGACAGAAACTGCTCTTTTCAAGAACAGCTCTTATCAGAACTATGGCTTGCCTGAGGTAATCCAGCCAGGTGCTAGTGGAGGAGTGAGGAATCAAAGCCGGTTCTCCCAGATTAGAGTCCGCGCACTTAATCACTATACCAAACTGGCTCTTAAGCACTACACTTAAGAAGAAGAAGAGAAGAAGAGATTGGATTATACCCTGCCCTTCACTACTCAAAGGTGTCTCAGAGCAGCTTAAACTCTTCCCCTTCCCTCCCCACAACAGACACCCTGTGAGGTAGGTGGGGTTGAGAGAGCTCTTGACAGGAACTGCTCTTTTCAAGGACAGCTCTTATCAGAACTATGGCTTGCCCAAGGTCATCCAGCCAGGTGCAAGTGAAGGAATGGGGAATCAAATCCAGTTCTCCCCAGATTAGAGTCCACGCACTTAACCACTACAGCTGGCTCTCAACAGGGGTCTCTGGGGGCATGGGGGGGAGGTATTCATAAATTCCTTGCATTGTGCAGGGGTTTGGATTAGACCTGGAGGTCCCTTCCAACTCTATGATAAAGTAAGGACATGGTGGCCCTCCAGCTGGGCCTCCAAGGGCCACTTGAAGGTTGCATCCTCTCCCACCCAGAAAGAACACTATCAGCTGTGCAATCCTGAGGCGGTCTACTCAGCATCCTACTCAGGTCAATTCAGTGGGGCTTACTCCCAGGAAAGGATGGCACCCACATGAAGCTGCCATTTACTGAATCAGTCCAGCATTGTCTACTCAGACTGGAAGTGGCTCTCCATGATCCTCGGTGGAGGTCTTTCACATCACCTGCTACTGGGTCCTTTTTAACCGGTGATGCCGGGGATTGAACCTGGGACTTTCTGCATGTGAAACAAAGGTTCTTCCCCTGAGCCACAGCCCTTCCCCTCTTGCATGCTGCAGGGGCCTTACCTTGTCGTCCCAAACATGTTATCCCAAACCAGCAAGAAGGCTGTAAAGCAGCAGAAGCACAGCAAACCAACCTTTCAGTCACCTGCCCAGCTAGCTCTGTTAAAATGGCTTGGGTCGATTTAGCACTCATGAGATCTCTTGGGGGAGAGGGTGCCCGCTTTGCAGAGTTTTCTAAAAGTCAGGAGGGCAGGATCCTGTCTAACATAGCCTGGTTCCACAAAGAAAGGCAATCAGTGAAAAAGCCCAGGAGCCCAAAGTGGCAAACCTAACCACAGCAGTTGGGAATGATGAGAAAACCCAGCTGAGATAAATGGCAGGGCCTCTTGGGTTCCCCATATGAGGACAGAAGGCCCGTCAAGAATTTGCCTCCCTTAGACTGAGACTCTGTGTGGCAGGGTGTTCAGACAGTGTGCTGAGAGCGGTATAAAATGGTCCGGTTCCTATGCGATTATCTTTGATCTGGACAATCGTGATCACACTGACCTCCCTCACAACGCAGTCACATCGCTCTCGGACGTCTACACTACCATCGCACGGGAGTGTGTGTCGGTGGGTTGTGGGGTTTTTTTGCAGTTTGTGCATGTGCATAGGCGGTCATTCACAGAATTGAAATCTTCGCGCATGCGCAGAACAACTAATTTCCGCCAAAAGCATGCCTCGAGGTGTCTCCAATTGCTGTAGCAGAACACTTCCCTTTAAATTTTTCTGACCCGAAACTGGCCTCTGTTAGATCCTGAACTTGTCTAAATGCTAAAATGAGTCACCATTTAAACTTTGGTTATATTAGCTTGGGAGTGTGTGTCAGCGGGGGGTTTAATTTTTTTTTGCAGTTTGCGCAGGCGCATAGGCGATCATCCATAGAACTGAAATCTTTGCACATGCGCAGACAAACTAGTTTCTGCCAAAAACATACCCTGAGGTGTCTCCAACTAATGTAACGGAACACTTCCCTTTAAACTTTTGACCCAAAATTGGCTTCCGTTGGTTTTATTAGCTTGGGAGCGGAGCTCCGCCTATGTGCACACCACCAACGCATAAAAAATGGTGGGTGAAAAGCGGAAGCCTCGGGCTTCTGTGGCAGCTTTCCAGAGGGGAGGAGGTTGAAGAACCCAGAAGTGGCTTGACACCGCAGGAGTGATCAGACATCAGAAACTGTGGCTTGAAACTGGAGAATCAGGAAAGCACCAGAGGGGGAAGTGGTATCAAAATACTCTGGTTTAAAGGGGGGGTTGAGCGACAGCTGGGAACAGTGCGCAGATGTCGGTGTGTGAATGTGCATGTAAAATCCGTTACTGAAGTGTGCTGAAAGCGGTTCAAATGGCGCGTCTGAACACACCCTGGGTGTTTCCACACTAGACCTTAAATCCTGGTTCAACCTTGTCCCCGAACTTACATTCTACACTACACTCGAGTTCACCCCTGTAATTATCTCGGGATATTTTGTGTTTCCACATTACAGTGAAATCACCCCAGTTTCACCCCACACTTATCCCGGGATAAACAGATGCTTAGACAGTGGTCATCGATGCAACAGTGTCATCGATGCAACGAACATGAAATTGAGCAGACTTCAGCGGACAGCGGAAGACAGGAGGGCCTGGCGTAATCTGGTCCATGGGGTCGCGAAGAGTCGGACTCGACTGTGTGACTGAACAACAACAAAACAGATGCTGTTATAACCAGGGATAAATGCAAAGGTATTGTGGAAAGGACAGCTGGGAAGGAGTCCTTCACAAGTCCTAGGCTCTGTGTTTTATTATGGTCACTAGCTTGTTTATTCTCTCTGCTCCAAATCTGAGATTCCCCCACCAGGAAAACAACAACAACAATTTTGGTTTAAGAGGTAGCCCCAGGATTGCTAAAGCAGAGGTACCTGTTTCTGAAATCATATCTGGCGGCATTTCTTCTGCAAAAATCATAATTAATTAGGGTAGCCAAATTCCTGAGGGGGGGGAGGTTGTTCTTCCAGAATTACAACTGATCTCCGTGAAGATACTTTCAGAGGGTAGCCATGTCGGTGTGTGATAGAACAGCTAACATCTGTCATGTATCATGACAGCATTGTACTTTGGTCACATTTTGGCTGAGGCCAGACTGGCAGTTTGAAGCGCGAGGGAGTCATGAAAAAAAAGACCCGGCACAACCTGTTCCGGGGTTTTCCCGGTCACGCTGCACCGACTGATGTGGGAGCATACTGGGAAGGACACACAATGGAGAACATAACATAAGAACATAAGAGAAGCCAATGTTGAATCAGGCCAATGGCCCATCTAGACCAACACTCTTCTGTCACACAGTGGCCAAAAATACCAGGTGCCCTCAGGAGGTCCAGCAGTAGGGCCAGGACCCTAGAAGCCCTCCCACTGCATTTGCACTGTTGACCCACCCCTGGTGGAGGCGCGGCTGTAGGGCACGGCTTTCTTTTTGTAATCTGGTGATATGCTCTTATGCTCTTATGTGCATAAGAGCATCAGCAATTGCGGCAGGATCCCACGGCTTTCAGCGTTCACACTTCTGGGAAGCAAGATCAACGTGCTCTCCAGGGTTTGCTACCACTTCCCCCTGGTACTTTTTAAACTTGGGAGGGAAGCATTACAAGACAGGTTGAGTACGGCTGGGGAATGCCTGACAGCTGTGCCTGTGTGAACCGGCCCCTTAAATCCGTTGGTGAAACATTTCTGAAACGTCCCTATGGTTGTGTCCAGACCGGCACGTTGCCGCGGCAGTATCCCACGGAGAAAAAGCCGCTGGAGTTAGGTGCGCTTCACAGCAATCACACCGGTCCTGCAACACCGACTACATTGGGTAGCCGGCCTGTGAGGGCCGGTTCACATGGCTACAGTGCCACCAGCACGGAGCCATGGCCGATGTGCCCCACTGATTGGTTGGGTTGCTGAAAACGGCATACTGCTGCCCCAGGAATGGGAGGGGTGTTCACACGGCTCCCACACTTCCATGTTGCGCCTGGGCGTTCAGACGCCAGACAAGCCACCATGGAAGTGCCTCACCTGGAAAACTACCAGATCTCCCTGGTGGCTGTTTAAGGCATATGGGAGTCATTTTGCAACAGGGTAGGGATGGATGGCTGCCGAGTGCCAGATGTGGGTGTCTGATCATGTTGCTTTAAATCGGGGAGTGGGGTGCCTATGCCGGACCAAACTGCCTGTGTGATCACAACCTATCTCGGGCTAATCTGCCAGTCTGAATTCGGCCTTTGAGAAGACCAAGAGTTGCTGCAATCCTCTGCAATCTCCTCTGGGACTACTAGACAGAGCAAAACCCTGAAGCAATAGGGACACACAAGTGATGGAAATCAGAATGCAGAAGAGCCCACCGGGAAAGACGACGGCGCTAGGGAAAGCGGGAGGCAGCAGGGGAAGAGGAAGACTTGAGCAAGGCTATTATTGATAGGAAGTTTTGGAGGTGTTGTGTATTAGCAGAACCGCACACGTTGTTGGGCCGCCATGTGGCCCAACAAACTAGCGAAGCTTCGCTACCCGGGGCAATAGAGTCCTAGGATCCTAAAACCCGCCAACCGGCGAGTAGAGATTCTAAAGAGTAACCTATAAGATTGTGACGTATGTAAATAGCCTATCACGGGTGTGTGTGTGTGTGTAATGGTTGTGGTTGCAAATTGGCTTATAAGTAGCCTTCAGGTTAGCTACTGTGTCTCTCGATCTCTTGAAGCCACTAAGTAAAGTATGATCTGAAATCACTCAATGATGCGTCGGTCTTGGTACTTCATAGGACGTCATTCGTTTATGGGGTCGCTGTAAGCTGGAAGTGAGTTGACAGCACTTACACACACACACACACAGAACAACTGGGCTCAAGCCCAGAAGCACCTTAGAGCACAACCCGTTTTTCAGGATATAAACTTTCGTGACTCAAAGCTCCCTTTGTCAGAGAGCTTTGACTCTCAAAAGTCTGTACCTCCAAAATCGTGTTGGTCTCTAGGGTGTTCCTGGACTTGAATCGAGGGAGGGAGAGAAGGAAGGAAAGAAGCAGGGAGGGAGGGAGGAAAGATCAGAGGGGAGGAGAGGGGTGGGGGAAAGGAAGGGAGGGAGGGAGGGAGGGAGGGAGGGAGGGAAGGAGGCAGGTGAGAAGAGATTTTCCTGTGGATTTGTGAAGGAAGCAACAGTCATCATTATCGAAGGTGGATCATAGGCAGTCCAGCTTTGTCCAAAATCGTGTTGGTCTCTAGGGTGTGCCTGGACTTGAATTGAGGGAGGGAGGGAGGGAAGGAAGGAAGCAGGGAGGGAGGGAGGGAGGGAGGAGAGAATGGAGGGGGAGAGAGAGAGAGAGAGAGAGAGAGAGAGAGAGAGAGAGAGAGAGAGAGAGAGAGAGAGAGAGAGAAAGAGAGAGAGAGAGAAAGAAAGAAAGAAAGAAAGAAAGAAAGAAAGAAAGAAAGAAAGAAAGAAAGAAAGAAAGAAAGAAAGAAAGAAAGAAAGAAAGAAAGAAAGAAAGAAAGAAAGAAAGAAAGAAAGAAAGAAAGAACAGGGAGGCGGGTGAGAAGGGTTTTGCTGTGGATTTGTGAAGGAAGCAACAGTCATCATTATCGAAGGTGGATTGGAGGCAGTCCGGTTTAGCTTGTTAATTAGAGCTCCAAGGGTTGAATTCCCCTGCAGAGAAGGCCACAGTCAGATATAATCACCTTCCCCACCGCTGATATGGAGAGAGAGAGAGAGAGAGAGAGAGAGAGAGAGAGAGAGAGAGAGAGAGAGAGAGAGAGAGAGAGAGAGAGAGAGAGAGAGAGAGAGAGAGCTCTTTGATTCCTCAATGCTGCCGAGGTGATTGTGTTACACTGTAAAACTCCAGCGTGCTCTGAATAAGCATTGCCTCTGCTCCCCATTAGTGGGCAACCTGCACGCTGCTTGGCCTGTTTATCATCTCAAAATGTAATTGTGGTTGGGCTACTAACATTGGGGGGTGGGGGACTATTGCTAGATAAGATCCGGGTCTTTGCTGCTGTGATATTCTGTACTCCAGGGGATGTGCTGTGGATGCTCTAGGCAACCACCAGAGAGGGAGGAGGGAAAATAAG
This sequence comes from Gekko gecko, assembly GCA_029375565.1. Taxonomy (NCBI): domain Eukaryota; kingdom Metazoa; phylum Chordata; class Lepidosauria; order Squamata; family Gekkonidae; genus Gekko; species Gekko gecko. Next base: position 70,624,468 of record JAPDNY010000009.1, read on the forward strand.
CACAGGTTGGGCCTCTGCTTGGTTAAATAAGAGCTGAAGCAGAAAGCACAAAAAGAGTGGGAAGTCCTGGAAAACACTTGCAGTGCAATCCTGAACATAGTTGCTTCCTTCGAATCCCATTGACTTCATTGGGCTTAAAAGGGTGTAACTGTGCTTAGGACAGCACGCTCCCCTTCTTTCTCCCAGGAAGCTCCTCCTGGATCATAAAAACATCAGAAGAGTCCAGCTGGATCAGACCATCCTGTCTCACACAGTGGCCAACCAGTTCCTCTGGAGGGCCAACAACAGGACAGAAAGGCCGAGGCCTTCCCCTGATAAGGACATCAGAAGGGTCCTGCTGGATCAGACCAGTGGTCCAACTAGTCCAGCATCCTGTCTCACACAGTGGCCAACCAGCTCCTCTGGACAGCCAACAACAGGGCAGAGAGATCGAGGCCTTCTCCTGATAAGAACATCAGAAGAGCCCTGTTGGATCTGACCAATAATCCATCTAGCCCAGCATCCTGTCTCACACAGGGGCCAACCTGTTCCTCTGGAGGGCCAGCAACAGGGCAGAGAGGCTGAGGCCTTCCCTTGAGGAGAACATCAGAAGAGCCCTGCTGGATCAGATCAATATTCCATCTCGTCCAGCATCCTGTCTCACACAGTGGCCAACCAGCTCCTCTGGAGGGCCAACAACACAGCATAGAGATCGAGGCCTTCCCCTGGTGAAAACATCAGAAGAGCCCTGCTGGATCAGACCAGTGGTCCATCTAGCCCAGCATCCTGTCTCACACAGGGGCCAACCTATTCCGCTGGAGGGCCAACAACAGGGCAGAGAGGCCGAGGCCTTCCCTTGAGGAGAACATCAGAAGAGCCCTGCTGGATCAGAGCAATAGTCCATCTAGTCCAGCATCCTGTCTCACACAGTGGCCAACCAGCTCCTCTGGAGGACCAAGAACACAGCATAGAGATCGAGGCCTTCCCCTGGTAAGAACATAAGAAGGGCCCTGCTGGATCAGACCAGTGGTCCATCTAGCCCAGCATCCTGTCTCACACAGGGGCCAACCAGCTCCTCTGGACAGCCAACAACAGGGCAGAGAGATCGAGGCCTTCTCCTGATAAGAACATCAGAAGAGACCTGTTGGATCTGACCAATAATCCATCTAGTCCAGCATCCTGTCTCACACAGGGGCCAACCTGTTCCTCTGGAGGGCCAGCAACAGGGCAGAGAGGCCGAGGCCTTCCCCTGACGAGAGCATCAGAAGAGCCCTGCTGGATCAGACCAGTGGTCCATCTAGTCCAGCATCCTGCCTCACGCTGTGGTCAATCATTTCCTCTGGAGGGCCAACAGCAGGGCATCAAGGCCAGGTCCTTCTCTGGTGTTGCCTCCTGGCTCTGGGATTCAAAGTATTAGTGCCTCTGAATGTGGGGGTTCCCCTCAGTCACCATGGCCATGGATAGACTTCTCTTCCATGAATCTGTCTAATCCCCTCTTAAAGCTGTTTATTCCTGTGGCTGTCCCTGCATCCTCTGGCAACGAATTCCACAATGTCATCGCTTTTGTCTGCCCTGAACCTGTCTGCCCTGAACCTACTGCCCATCAGCTTCATTGGATGCACTTGAGTTCTAGTCTTCGGAGAGAGGGAGAAAAATTTCATTGTCAACTCTCCACCCCGTGCATAAATTTATAAACCTCTGTCATGTCCCCCTTAGTCATCTCTTTTCGAAACTGAAAAGTCCCAGACTCTTCAGCATTTCTTCATAGGGAAAGTGCTCGAGCGCCCTTATCATATTGGTTTTTCTTTGCTCTTCTCTTATTGCCTCCCCCCCATTTATGGAACATCTTTTTGCACTGTGTAGGTTGTAAGCTGTAAAAACAGGAAGTTAATGATCTACGCACTGATGCAACCCTTCCTGCCCTCCCTCTCACGATCTACCTGTGTCACAGAATCAGCATGGCTGTCAGATGGCCATCTAGCCTCTGTTTGAAAACCTCCAAAGAAGGCGAGCCCACCACCTCCCGAGGAAGCCTGTTCCACCGAGGAACCGCTCTCACTGTCAGGAAGTTCTTCCTTCCTCATGTTTAGCCAAAAACTCTTCCGATTTAATTTCAGCCCATTGGTTCTGATCCAACCTCCTGGGGCAACAGAAAACAACTCTGCACCATCCTCTACATGACAGCCCTTCAAGTACTTGACGATGGTTATCATATCACCTCTCAGTCATCTCCTCTCCGGGAGGACGTTTGCAGGACATTCTGCAATTCACCAGAGTTGATCCTCCACCTTCTCCCGAGCATAATTTTGAATTGACAGGGCATCTATTGTGTCTTAATCACATTAGCAAAATTAACGAGGTTTAAAATTACGAACACATGGTTTGATTACTTAGTTATTAAATATCCACATCAATAAATAAGATCTGACAATTGTTATGAATTTAGACATGCAGAATCAGCTGGTGTGACCATGGGAATCAGGAAATTGCTAATGCTATTTGTCAAGAAGGATCTATACCGGATCTCAACTAAGGTCCCGAAAGGGAATAAGATGGTTAGTAAAATAAAATAAAACTATTTTTTTTTAATCTAAATCAGATGTATCTTAAATAAGCCTACATGATTTGTGATCCACCACAGAAGTGTATGCCGGACTTCCGGTTTATGGCGACTCGCTAGCAGACGTGCCTCCTGGTCGATCTGGGGGCCCTATCTGCGCACAAGCAGTTTGGAGGGGGGGCAATTGTCCACTACCCCCTGGGAGCCTTGCTATAAAGATTCCTAGCCATGGGGCTTTTGAGGAGTCACCTCTTCGCCAGCGCGTTGCTGGGGAACTGAGGCACTCCTTCCACCCCGACAGTCCGGCCGCTATGCGTCCGTATGGATTTAGAGCTGCTGACTGGGACAAGCGCCGGAGATTGAGCGAGAAAATGAAATGAAGCGAGGTCGCAAGGCCAGCAATGAGCAGTGAGTTGAGTAAAGGTGAGAAAATGGCATACTAAAA
>JAPDNY010000009.1:70627551-70701970 GCA_029375565.1 Gekko gecko
GGAGGGGTGTGTGGCTCAGAGGCAGAGCATCTGCTTGGCATGCAGAAGGTCCCAGGTTCAATCCCCGGCATCTCCAGTTAAAAGGACCGGGCAATAGGTGATGGGGAAGACCTCAGCCTGAGACCCTGGAGAACCAGTGGCTCAGTGGAAGAGCACCTGCTTGGCATGCAGAAGGTCCCAGGTTCAGTCCCCGGCATCTCCAGTTAAAAGGACCAGGCAGGTGGTGATGGGAAAGGCCTCCACCTGAGACCCTGGGGAGCCACTGCCATTCTGAATGGACAAAATACAGACCTTGGTGGACCGATGGTCTGATTCAGTACAAGGCAGCTTCATCTGTTGCTGTATGTTCAGCTTGGCATCAATCTACTGAAAATGACTGGCCGTAGATTCAAGGCCGAGAAAAGGAACTCCCTTCTTTGAAGTCATGCTATTGAAGTCATGCTTTGAAGTCATGCAGTCCTTTTTTTTAATCCCGCCTTTCCTCAAAGGAGCTCACAGTGACACAGAGAGCAAGAGGGACTGGCCCGAGGTCACCCAATGAGTGGGGGATTTGGAGCCCAGCCTCGCCAACTGCAGTCCACCACTCTAACTTTTATATGCAGTCCATCTAAGCAGCACTCAGCTCAGGAGTTTCTCTGCCTCCCAAGATCTTTGCAGTGGGGCTGAGGACTGGTGGTAGGGGCATCTGCTTGGCATGTAGAAGGTCCCAGGTCCAATCCCTGACATCTCCAGTTAAAAGGACCAGGCAGCAGGTGATAGGAAAGACCTCAGCCTGAGACCCTGGAGAACCAGTGGCTCAGTGGAAGAGGATCTACTTGGCATGTAGAAGGTCCCAGGTTCAGTCCCCAGCATCTCCAGTTAAAAGGACCAAGCAGCAGGTGATGGGAAAGACCTCAGCCTGAGACCCTGGAGAACTGGTGGCTCAGTGGAAGAGCATCTTCTTGGCATGCAGAAAGTCCCAGGTTCAGTGCCCAGCATCTCCAGTTAAAAGGACCAAGCAGCAGGTGATGGGAAAGACCTCAGCCTGAGACCCTGGAGAACTGGTGGCTCAGTGGAAGAGCATCTTCTTGGCATGCAGAAAGTCCCAGGTTCAGTGCCCAGCATCTCCAGTTAAAAAGGACCAGGCAGTAGGTGATGGGAAAGACCTCAGCCCGAGACCCTGGAGAACCAGTGACTCAGAGGAAGGGCCTCTTGCTTGGCATGCAGAAGGTCCCAGGTTCAGTCCCCAGCATCTCCAGTTAAAAGGACCAAGCAGCAGGTGATGGGAAAGATGTCCAACCTGAGACCCTGGAGAGCCGCTGCCAGTCTGAGTAGACAATACTGACCTTGATGGACCAATGGTCTGACGCAGCATAAGGCAGCTTTGTGTATGTTTGTTTAATTGGAAATTGCGGTCTTTGAGACGAAAAGTACATGAGAACGTAAGAAGAGCCCTGCTGGATCAGACCAGTGGTCCATCTAGTCCAGCATCCTGCCTCAGGATCGCCAACAACAGAGCACAGAAGATGAAGCCTTCCCTTGATGTTGCCTCCTGGCTCTGGGATTCAGAGGTTGACTACCTCCGAACATGGAGGCTCCCTTTATTCACTGTGGCTAGTATCCACTCTCCTCCATGAATCTGTCTAATCCCCCTTTAAATCCATCTATGCCTGTGGCCTTCAAAGAAGAGGAGGAGGAGGAGGAGGTTGGATTTATACCCCGCCCTTCACTACCCGAAGAAGTCTCAGAGCAGCTTACAATCTCCTTTCCCTTCCCCTCCCCACAACAGACACCCTGTGAAGTAGGTGGGACTGAGAGAGCTCTCTCGAGAACTGCTTATGAGAGAACTTGTGACTGACCCAAGGTCACACCAGCAGCTGCATGTGGAGGAGCACAGAATCAAACCCAGTTCTCCCATATTAGAGTCCGCGTGCCTAAAAACTAGACCAAACTGGCAATTTCAGAGAGAGGTCCCTCCATGAAAAGAAGCAACTCCTACTTGTTCTCAGCACAGCCAGTAATGGGAGTCTAAGAGTTACCCCAGCAGATCATTCCAAGCAAAAGGCTTATTTCATTGGGCCGTGCTTCCATAGGCCAACGCCTTCCTAGGGATTAGAAGTGTTTCATCCATGTTAAGTTTATTAGTTGCTGTAGATTTCCCGGGTTGTGTGGCCGTGGTCTTGGCATCGTAGGACCTGACGTTTCGCCAGTAGCTGTGACTGGCATCCTCAGAGGTATAACACAGAAAGATGGAGTACTCTCTGTGTGAAGGTGAGAAGAAAAATGGTAGGCAGGTAATTTATATCTACTCAGGAAGGTGGGGTAAGGCTGAGTCATTATCTTGTGGGAGTTCTCCAGGCTGTGACATGCTAATGGAGGAGCTTTCCTGAGGAGGTTCTAATGACTCAGCCCTACCCCACCTTCCTGAGTAGATATCAATTCCCTGCCTACCATTTTTCTGCTTGCCTTGACACAGAGAGTACTCCATCTTTCTGTGTTATACCTCTGATGATGCCAGTCACAGCTACTGGCGAAACGTCAGGTCCTACAATGCCAAGACCACGGCCGCACAACCCGGAAAATCTACAGCAACTAATGAACTCCGGCTGTGAAAGCCTTTGACAACACATTTTAAGTTTATTCATCAATCAAGGAAACCGCAGCCTGTTTCGGCGTGATGTTTTGGACATGATACACTCCCATCATCCCGCTGAACTTATTGAGAAGCTGGGATTGGCTGTCGTCCCCTGCCAATTACACGCATGGTGGGAAATCGGGGTTTCTTCAAGTGCGACACGTGAGGCAGCCACGTCCCCCTGTCAGTCAGTGAAATTAGACGGCATAATCATCGGGAGTCCTGATGACTTCATTTAAATGCATGTCCTTTCAGAATTCTGGAGGAGCCTTCATTTTATTCTGCCTAGTTTGCGTATTCATCAAAGTCAATTTTTCTGAGTTTGAACTCGTAGAAGCCATCAATCAAAAATGACGCCCGGCTTCACATTAACTTACAAAATGGCAGCCTGGTTCTATTAATCATTGGTGGGTGGGGGCTGGAAAATGGAAACTTTCCTCGGCGATACCCACAGCGCAGTTAGTTCCCCTGCTCCCCGATTCAACGTAGATGCATCGCTCACTTGTACCATGGCGAAGATGCCAACATGTTTTCTCAAGGAACTCTCAGAACAGGAGAAGAGCCGTGGTTCATTGGGAGAGCATCTGCTTAGCATGCTGAAGGTGTCAGGTTCATAAGAACATAAGAGAAGCCAATGTTAGATCTGGCCAATGGCCCATCCAGTCCAACACTCTGTCATACAGTGGCCAAAAATACTAGGTGCCATCAGGAGGTCCACCAGTGGGGCCAGGACACTAGAAGCCCTCCCACTGTTGCCCCACCAAGCACCAAGATACAAAGCATCACTGGCCCCAGACCGAGAGTACCTACCTATACCTTGTGGCTAATAGCCCCTGATGGACCTGCTACATATAAGAACATAAGAGAAGCCGTGCTGGATCAGGCCAATGGCCCATCCAGTCCAACACTCTGTCACACAGTGGCCAAAAATACTAGGTGCTATCAGGAGGTCCACCAGTGGGGCCAGGACACTAGAAGCCCTCCCACTGTTGCCCCCCTAAGCACCAAGATACAAAGCATCACTGGCCCCAGACCGAGAGTACCTACCTATACCTTGTGGCTAATAGCCCCTGATGGACCTCTGCTACATAGAAGAACATAAGAGAAGCCATGCTGGATGAGGCCAATGGCCCATCCAGTCCAACACTCTGTCACACAGTGGCCAAAAATACCAAGTGCCACCAGGAGGTCCAGCAGTGGGGCCAGGACACTAGAAGCCCTCCTGCTGTTGCGCCCCCCCGCAAGCACCAAGAATACAGAGCATCACTGGCCCCAGACCAAGAGTTCCTATCATGGTTCCGATTCAGTAGAAGGAAGCATCACATGTTCATCACTTGGCACCAGCACTGATGTAACACTGAGGGTAGAAAGTGCCCTCAAGTCTGTTTCAATCCACTTTAATCCAGTTCAGTGACTCTTTGCAAGTGGATTTTGCCATTGCAACATGCATTGGACATGGATTGACATGGACATCCAAATTGCAAGATGTGCTAGCCCCATTGCACACTGCATTGGTCAGGCTGCACCAGGCCCAACCTGGCGTACTGTGTGCAATTCTGGAGGATCTCACTTCCAAAAGGACGTGGACAGAATGGAGCGCATGCAGAGGAGAGCGATGAGGATGATCGGGGGCCTGGAGACCAAGAAGCTCTATGAGGAGAGGCCGAGGGACTCGGGAATGTTCAGTCTAGAGAAGAGGAGGTTGAGGGGGGGACATCACTGCTCTCTTGAAGTCTTTGAAGGGCTGTGTCACTCAGAGGAGGACAGGGAGTGGTTTGTGTTGGCAGCAGAGGATAGGACTCACCATCATGGGTTTAAATTAAGGGCGGGAAGGTACCGGCTGGATATTAGGAGAAACTTTTTGACAGTAAGGATTGTTCAACAGTGGAATTAGCTGCCTGGGGAGGTGGTGAGCTCCCCCTCCTTTGCCAGTCTTTAAGCAGCAGCTGGACAAACCCTGGTCAGGGATGGTCTAGGCTGATCCTGCATTGAGTAGGGGGTGGGGCTAGATGGCCTATAGGGCCCCTTCCAGCTCTGGGATTCTGTGACTGGCCACTGTGTGAGCCAGGATGCTAGACTAGATGGGCCACTCATCTGGATCCAGCAGGGCTCTTCTAATGTCCTCATACTTTGGTTGGCCGGAATACAAGGTGTTACAACCAGGGCTCTTTTTGTAGGAAAAGCCCAGCAAGAACTCATTAGCATAATAGGCCCCACGCAACAGCAGAAACTCATTAACATATTAGGCTACACCCTGGCAGCACAGATCATTAGCATATTAGGCCACACCCCCACATTACCAGAAGTGAGGTCATCCAGCCACACCCACCTTTTGCTTCTTATTCTGTTTACTTTGTTTGTTGTCAGAACCCAGGGCTTTCTTTGTAGCAGGAACTCCTTTGCATGTTAGGCCACACACCCCTAATGTAGCCAGTCCTAATAAGTTTCTGCTGTTGGGTGGGGCCTGTTATGCTAATGAGTTCCTGCTGGGTGTGGCTAACTCGGGAGCCAGCCGGAACTCCGTTCCTGTGCGTTCCTGCCCAAAAGTAGTCCTGGTTACAACTATGGATGACTCAGTGTTTCCTCAGGTGAACTTACCGAGCTGAGAGTCCCGGGACAAACTCGGAACAAGATAGTTAGGGTAGCAGCCCGAATAGAGTCTCGTGTTTGTCCAACAGCAGTACTCTGCACCACGTAGCAACCAGCTTTTTGACACCCAAGGGACTTTCCACAGTGCTCGTGATAAAGGATGGGGGACAGGACCTCATTCCCTGGGGAAACGTGAAACATCCTGCCGGGCGCGCCCGAGCCCCGGGGCGCGTCTAAAGTAGCTCGTTGGATCCGAGCCAAGCAAAACTGAACACTAATTGCAAGATGCAAATTGCAAATTCATGAACTAACAAATTATGCGCTGTAATTTCACAAATGACTAATTGTTATTATGAAGTCTGAATTAATGGGCAAAATAAGTTTGACAGTCCCTTAAGATATTAAGATTTATGACAGCTCGAGGATAATAGATTCACTTGAAATATTCCCTTCAGCGCGGGCGGCCGAAGCAGTTTTCGGTCCTGTCATTTCTTCTGGAGAGCTGGTTTCTTTGAGGTCATCCCAGACGTCTCCTGTTAAGTAGCTAGCGGCTGCGTATTGTGAGAGTGATTCTGGAGTAGACCTGAAATTCTGGCTCAACCCTGTCCCCGAACTTACATTCTACACTACACGTCAGTTCACCCCTGTAATTATCTTGGAGTATTTTTTTGTTTCCGCATTACATTGAGGTCACCCCATTTTCATCTCACGCTTGTCCCGGGATAAAAGGATGCTGTTATAACCAGGGATAAATGCAAGGTATTGTGTCCCGAGTTGAACTCTGATAAAACCAGGGATGAGATCCAAGTGCAGAAAGGACCTGAGAGAGAGAGAGAGAGGGAGGGAGGGAGAGAGAGAGAGAGGGAGGGAGAGAGAGAGAGAGAGAGATGACATTGGTGCATATAGACTTGTGCTTGTGTGTGTTGATAAATAATTGTGTGCCGTCAAGTCGCAAGAGATCCGTGACAACCCCAAGACATGGAGTTTTCAAGGCAAGAGATGAGATGGTACTCCTTGCTCTGTGTAGCAACCTTCCTTGGTGGTCTCCCATCCAAGTACTACCCAGAGTTGACCTTCCTTAGCTTCCAAGATCTGACAAAATTAGGCAACGCTGGGTTATCAGGCTGCTGTGTGTTATGTGTCATCAAGTCGATTCCAGGTTGCCAGGTCCCCCCTGGCCACCAGCGGCGGTGGTGGGTAAGGTTGTCAGCTCCAAGTTAGGGAATCCCTGGAGATGTGGGGGTGGAGCCTGGGGAGGAAAGGGACCTCAGTGGAGTACAATGCCATATATAGTCCACGCTGCTAGTCCCGCTACAAGTCTGAATCTATTGAAGCTGACTACATGTTGGAGATTGGCACCCGATTTTGTATTGAATTGTTACTTTCCTCAGTGCATGTCAGTATGAGTATGAAAACCACAGCAGCTTAAAGGGAACACCCTGATGAAGGATGAACTTTGAAACGTTGCTATCACACATCCGGACACAATGTCAAATTATTTAATAGTCCTCCATTGTTTATACATTGTGGCACATACCAGTTCTCCATTGTTTACATTTTGTACTTTTCCACTGTAGCTGCTTTGTATACATCATTCTCTATTACACGTTCTTCAGCCTTTTGGCAAGCTGTAATTGTTGAGTCTGTTAACTACACTTCTTTTTGTCTTCTGTTACCATTATATAGTAGTGCAGTGAGCATTATTGAATGATATATAGTCCGCCTGCCAGTGTATTCACTTTCTCCAACAACAGGGCATAGAGGCCGAGACCCTCCCCAGATGTTGGCTCCTGGCTCTGGGATGTGGAGGCTTAGTGCCTCCGAATGTGGAGGTTGCCCTCAGTCACCATGGCATAAGAACATAAGAAGAGCCCTGCTAGAATTTGCACAAGGAACCTTCGTATCGAAGCATCAGTTATGAGAGATCAAAAATCCTCTGTGTCTATCTTTCCTGTATGTGTGTGCATGCGTGCATGTGTGAATTGCCATCAAGTCACTTCCGACTTATAGTGACCCTATGAATTATCAGTTATAATGTTTTTATTGATTTTATATCACTACGACCTATAAGGAAGGGGTCAGGGGCAGTGTTCCCTCTAAGCTGAGTGAGTGTGAGCTAGCTCACAGGTTTTTAGCCTCCACATTTTTGTCTTCCTCACACATTTTTGTCTTCGCTCAGGAAGGAGGGCTCCAGAGCAAACTAGTTTATGCGGTAACCAAACTGCTAACGCACAGCTTTGATGCTAGCAGCTCACAAAGTAGAATTTTTGCTCACAAGACTTCACCACTTAGAGGGAACATTGATCAGGGGGACAGAACTAAAATCTATGACAGGCTTCCTCAGTAGATTACAATTACTTATAATTCCTGCATTAACAATCAGAACAGAAATTTCAGGCTTCTATACTATGAACTGTAATTACGCTAAATTCAGGTGTTTTATAATCCATTATATTCCAGATATTTCTTGCTTTCAGCTTGCTTGTTTTCTTGCTTGTTTTCTTCTTTGCTTTCAGAGTCTTAGGTGCTGCTGCTTCTTTCTCGGACTCTGAAGTTTCAGTTGTACTGCTGGAGTCACTTGAAGTGTTATCTGTTTCTTCATCACGTAATCCATCCTCTTCCTTGTCACCTTTGTCCGGGCTTAGTTGCTGTTTCAAAAAGTTTTTGGCCTTTTTGACAGGATCGATTTTGATTTTCTTATCATTGAAGTTGAAAACAAACCTCTCTGGAAAAATCCATCTGTAAACAATTGATTTGTTTGGAAGGAAGTGGATTAAGTCTTTATATTGACGTCTTCGTTTCCGGATCTCAAATGGAATGTCTTTGAGAATTTTAATTTCTTCCTCCTTGACTTTTAATGCTTTCCCCGATGTGGCTTTTAAAACGTTTTGTCTCATAGTTCTCTTGGAGAATTTCACATATATTTCACCAGTAAATCCGGATATGTACGATAGATCCAAGTCCATATCATTCTGGAGGTCCTCTTGTTTGAGATCTGAAATTGATGCAACTGCTTCACTTAAGATCATTTTTAAGTTTTCTCCCTTCTGTTCCGATAGTCCTTGAAAACGTAGAACATGCATGGATTTTTCCAATTGTAGTTGGAGTACTTGTATTTTGTCCATATTTCTTTCTTTTTTCCTTTTTCCATCTTTTGCTCAATATCTATTGGAGCCTCTCCCTCTATGTTTTATATTGTTTATATGTTTATATTCTGGTTTTATACTATTGAACTTGTTTTAAAGTTGGCATGCGTGCCTTGTTGTTAGCCACCCTGATCCTTCGGTGAGGGTGGGATACAAATCCAAATTAATAATAATAATAATAATAATAATAATAATAATAATAATAATAATAATAATAATAATAATAATAATAATAATAATAATAATAATAATAAAAAAACCCATCCCCTCCAGCCCCCAGAATATACTCTATGTTTTCACCATTGACTTCAGTGGCCCATAGGATATCATGGGGCCGACGCCACCAAATTTCTTTCATTCCCTCCTTTCCTTCTCTCATTTTTCTCTTTCCCTCCTTCTTCCCTTCCTTCTTCCCTTCCTTCTTCCCTTCCTTCTTCCCTTCCTTCCTTCCCTTCCTTCCTTCCTTCCTTCCTTCCTTCCTTCCTTCCTTCCTTCCTTCCTTCCTTCCTTCCTTCCTTCCTTCCTTCCTTCCTTTCTTTCTTTCTTTCTTTCTTTCTTTCTTTCTTTCTTTCTTTCTTTCTTTCTTTCTTTCTTTCTTTCTTTCTTTCTTTCTTTCTTTCTTTCTTTCTTTCTTTCCCACCTTCTTCTCTTCTCTTTTTTCCTCCTTTCCCTGTTTCCATCCTTCTTCCCTCTCTTTCTTTCCCTCCTACTTTCCTTCTCTTTCTTTCCCTCTTTCCTTCCTTCTTTCCTTCTCTCTACTCTCTCTCTTTCCTTCCCTCTTTCCTCCTTCTGTGGCCCAACTCTAGTGAGAAGGAGTTTAAACTTTAAACCCCTTCTCTCTTAGCTCCCCCACCCAGGCCAGCTAGGGAATGGGAGGATTTTGAAGATGCCTCCCCCCTTTTGCTTCCCCTTCTGACATCACTCCTGGTGATGTCAGGTGGCGTGGCATATGCTAATAGCCTAATAGCTCATTAGCATACCATATGCTAATGAGCTCCAGCAGCTCTTTTTCTATGAAAAGACCCCTGCTAGCATTATTGTCTTTTCCAGGGAGTCTGGCTTTCTCTCAATGTGACCAGAGCACAATAGCCTGAGTTTAGTCGATTTTTCTTCTAGGGAGAGTTCAGGTTTGATCTGATCTCGAACTCACTTAATTGACTTTTTGACAGTCCACAGTATCCATAAACTCCTCCCACAGCACATTTCAGTCAACTTTCTTCCTGCCTCCTTTCTTCATTGTCCAACTTTCACACCCAGACATAGTAATGGGGAATACTATGGTATGGATTATCTTGATTTTTCCATTACAAATTCAGATCTCCCCCACTCCTCAAGGAACCAAGGGTGGCATGGCTATGCATGGTCATAATGGGGCTATAAACTCTGGTTGCCTTAATCATAGCCTGACATGCAAACCTCATTCGTTTCATGGAAAGGGGCTGTGGGTCAGTGGCTGAACATCTGCTTGGTATGCAGAAGGTCCCAGGTTCAATTTGGCATCTCCAAGTGAAAAGAAACAGGTTGAAGGTGATGTGAAAAACCTCTTGGAGTAATGGTTTGGTGTAGTGGTTAGGTGTGCGGACTCTAATCTAGGAGAGCTGGGTTTGATTCCCCCTCCTTCACATGCAGCTGCTGGTGTGACCTGGGGCAAGCCACAGTTCTCCCAGAGCTGTTCTCTCAAGAGCAGTTCTCTCAGAGCTCTCTCAGCCCCACCTACCACAGAGGGGTTCTGTTGTGGAGAGAGGAAGGGAAGGAGATTGTTAACTGCTCTGAGACTCTGTGTGAAGGGCGGGATGTAAATCCAGTCTCCTCCTCCTCCTCCTCCTCCTTTCCTGGAGAGCTGTTGCCAGTCTTAATAGACAATGATCTTAGAATCAAAGAATCATAGAGCTGAAAGGTACCTTGAGGGTCATCTAGTCCAATCCCCTGCACAATGCAGGAAATTCACAAATACCACCCCCTCCACACCTGTAGTGACCGCTATTCCATGCCCAGAAGATGACAAAAAACCTCCAGGAATGCTTCCTGACCCCAAAATGGCAATCAGCATTTCCCTGGGCATGTAAGAAAGGGCCACAAGAACTGAGCACTGAGGTGATCCTTCCTGCCCTCCCTCTCACGATCTGCCTAAGTTCACAGAATCCACATTGCTGTCAGGTGGCCACCTAGACTCTGTTTGAAAACCTCCCAAGAAGGAGAGCCCGCCACCTCCCGAGGAAGAGATGGACTGTTGGTCTCATTCAGTAGAAAAGGCAACTTCATGTGTTTACCCCTCCAGAGAGCCAGTTTGCTGTAGTGGTTAAGTGGGCGGACTCTTATCTGAGAGAACCGGGTTTGATTCCCCACTCCTCCACTTGCACCTGCTGATGTGACCTTGGGTCAGTCACAAGCTCTGGCACAGCTGTTCTCTCAAGGACAGGTTCTGTTAGAAGTTCTCTCAGCCCACCTACCTCACAGGGTGTCTGTTGTGGGGAGGGGAAGGGAAAGGAGTTTGTAAGCCACTCTGAGACGCCTTTGGGCAGTGAAGGACGGGGTATAAATCCGAACTCTTCTTCTTCTTCTTCCTCCAATCCATTTCAGATTTCTCAGATTTCAGGTGAACCTCCATAGTGATTTTATGTAACTATAGTGAAGTTTGACTGGTAGATCAGCCACCATTCATGGTGAACTGGGGAAGAAGCTGGCTGGGTGAGTGTCCTGCCTGCCCCCTGATCACCGCTCCATGTGCTTCCCTAGGGAATAAGACCACTTTTAAAATGCTAAAATCTTGCTTGCATCAAGGTCTTGCCTCTCCAAATAATGCACGGCCTCTTTAATATTAGACATAATTTTTCAATCAGAATGCCCAGTGCTCTCGCGTTTGATCTTCCAGCTCTCCACAGAAAGAGAGATCAAACATCTGCTTTCCATTTAGATGTGCACTTCCTCGCCCTGCCCTGTGCCAGAGTAATAGGAACAAAACGACAGTACAAATAATGTTAATGTTGTGGACGGGCAAATAGAAAATGAATCCACGGCGCAGAATGCTTAATATTGCCCTTGGCTTTCTAGCTATAGAATTACAGCTCATTGATATGATTTTCCTGAGTGGCCAATTGCTGTCCTTGCAGCTAATAATAGTCTCATTGTATGAGGTTGTGTTCATGACAGTTGCTAAAAAAAGAGACATCTAAGCGGGGGGAGGGGGGGTAGAGCATCATGATAGAGGTTTATAAAATTATGTATGGGGTGGAGAGAGTTGACCAAGATAGAACAACGAGAGCTCAATACGGTCAGAGACCGATCAAATAAGTTGGCCGAGATATATATATATATATCTTTTTCTCACTCTCGCAAAATACTAGCGCTCAAGGGCATCCAATGAAGCTGATGGGCAGTAGGTTCAGGAAGGACAAAAGGAAATATTTGATGTAGGGGTTACATGTGCAGACTCTAATCTGGGAGAACCGGGTTTGATTCCCCACTCCCCCACTTGCAGCTGCTGGATGATCTTGGGCAAGCCATAGTTCTGACAGAGCTGTTCTTGAAAAAGAGGAGTTCCTGTCAGAGCTCGCTCGGCTCCACCTACCTCACAGGGTGTCTGTTGTGGGGAGGGGAAAGGAAAGGAGTTTTTAAGCTTCTCTGAGACTCTTTTGGGTAGTGAAGGGTGGGGTATAAACCCAATCTCTTCTTCTCCTCCTCTTCTTCTTCTTGGATGGGAGACCACCAAGGAAGTCCAGGGTCCCTACATAGAGGCAGGCAATGTCAAACCACCTCTGACCGTCTTTTTTCTTGAAAACCCTACGGGGTTGCCATAATTTGCCTGTGATTTGATGGCACTTTTCACCACTGCATTTATCAGGAAAATCTGACATGTGGAAAGAGAAAATGATGCCGCAGTAAACATTCATGGGTTCAATTCACAGTCAGGATAAGCAAAATCCAAATGGATATATATTTTAACTGAAACGATGTCATCACCCGGCTTGGCCATGTCTCTAGTTACCTTGGCCGTGAAAATCTATTCCCTCTCTGCCTGGTATAATTCCTTGTGAACGGTTACACAACCTTTTGCAAATGGGTGCAAAAGATCACCCGAAAGGGGGAGAAACACATTTTCCCAAGGATGAAAATGTCTCCCTCCATTTTGGCTCTGCTCTCATTAAAAAAGAAGAAAGGGGAGGGGGAGAATGAATGTTTGGGGGATTGCAGAGGAAGAAGGAGATGAACATGGGCAAGAGGCAAACGCCAGAAAAAGAAAAGCTCTGAAGTTCAATACTTGGTGTTTGGGAGATGCGGGCCTAATTAAATATAGTACACACATTATTATTCCAGATCATTAGCATTCAAAGAAGTAATAAGGCAATCACATAGATTTTTACGTTCGAGGCTAATGATATTCTCCAGAGGTCGCTGGGTTCATTTCGTTATTTGTTTTTACCTAAGAGCGGATATGGGGAAAGAAACCGGCTCCTCGTTCTGTAAATTGCCAACTGTTTGATCCCAGCCAGTAAAATCTACATCCGGGGGAAGTCTCTTGATTCTCGGCGTTGCCTCACCGGTCCCCTGGTGCCCGGCAGAAAGCTAGCAATGAGGTAGATTAAGAATAGCTATGTGTTCTTATAGCTTCTGAAACGCAATATTCCAACTGCTAAGATAGACTGCTCCTTCTCAGAAGCTCCTGTAGAAGGAAAAAAAAATACATTCTTGCTGGTGGTGGCAGAAAAGAGCCAGAGTCCAGTAACACCCTAAAGACTAACTAGCTATTCTCTGAAGAAGTGAGGCAGTGACTCACGAAAGCTCCTCCCCCTGCCACAAATGTTGTTAGTCTTGAAGGTGCCACTGGACTCTTGGCTCTGTTCTGCTGCTACTGATTTTTATTTTTTATATCTTTAGACTTATAGCCCACCCTCCCCACATTGTAGGCTCAGGATGTGTGACTACATATACGTATCTGCAGTTGATAACAGATTTACAATATTAAAAACATATTAGTACTAGTAATAAGGCCCGTTGAAGAAATGAGCTCTAGAAAGAGGCCTGGGAGAGTGCTCTGGCCTGCACTGTCCACCCTTCCCCCCCCAAGTGCCATGGCCAGACGACCACTGCCGTGGGCGACCCTGTCCTCCACCTTGGCGCCTCCCTGCCCCGACTCTGGTTGTGCGGCTTTTTCGTCCTCCTCTCCCCCCCACCCTGCTGTGCCTCACAGCCATTTTAAACAGCGCGAGGCAGGCAATGGAGCCGGCATGTGAGGCAGAGCTGGTTCAAGTGGTAGGAGCCGGGGAGAAGTGAGTGGTGGGGGCAGCGGGGGCATGAGGGGGGAAACAGCAGGGTCCTCACTCCATGTATGGGGCATGTGAGGGATGCAGAGGGCCGTGGGAGAGGACCGAAGCAAGGACCCCCCTCCTCACCCCTGATGCTGTACATGAACTGGAGGGAAAGAGGCCACAGCCATCCCCAGCCCCACAGAGAGTCCTGTCTGTCCCTTCCGTTGCTTCCAAGCACACTGAGCCAGAGACGGTGGCTGCTGCTTCTGTGGGCGGGACTCCGCAACCCAGGCAGCCAACGCAGCCAGTGCCTTCTGTGTGGCAGTTCAGGCACCCAACTGATTTTGGCGCGCATAGAACTTTGCCACTCAAAAATGGAATTATTATAAGGAGAGATAGTCAATTTAAAATCCATGAAATCATCACCCTTATATCATTAAAACATCCTCCTTAAACAACAACGTGCCTCAACAACAAATAATGTGGTCCGAATCTGGCTTCCAGGATCTGCGGTCATGGGGGGGGGGAGGCCTAACCAAATGGATGCCCGCTGCCTCAACCAAAGGCCTGGTGGAAGAGCTCCATTTTGCAGGCCCTGCAGAACAGTAAAAGGTCCTGCAAGGCCCTGATCTCATATAGTAGCTCATTCCACCAGGCAGGAGCCAGGGCCAAAGGAGTCCTGACCCTATTTGAGGCAAGTCGGATGTCCCTTGAACCAGGGACCATCAGGAGGTGTCAGTTGGCAGAACGCAATGTTCTATGGGTCTCATATGGGGAGAGGCAGGCTAACACAGCTACCCATCTTGCTTGTGGTGATTAGAGATGTGAAATCATTCCTCTGCTTAGTTTGTGGCTTGCCAGCAGCAACTCTGACCAATTGGAGGGGGATAACTGCTTGTTACTGAACACTCCAAAATGTTCCAAATTGTTTGCTGCAAATGTCCTCCTCGGCCGTTTGCTGTTACCTGGGAACTTCCATCTGGCAGCTAGGTCTGGGCAGTCTGGGCAGGCGATCCCCCATCCGCAGTTCCCATTGCCCAAAGCCCCTCAGATTTTTTTAAAAAATGCATCTTTGTATACTTAGTGGAAATTCTTACAGGAAGTGACAATGGGTAGCTCTAGGGATCACTAGAAACTCTATGGTTTTTATCATAGAGTTTTACCATAGAGTCTCTTGCAATTCCTAGGGCTACTCCTTGTCACTTGAACACATCCATGAACCCATGCAGCTGCCTTATACTGAATCAATGGCTTTGGTCCATCAGGGTCAGTATTGTCCACCCATCCTGGTAGTGGCTCTCCAGAGTCTCTGGCAGTGGTCTTCCACATCAAGCACTACCTGGTCCTCGTTAACCGGAGATGCCAGGATTGGACCTTGGACTTTTCTCTTAGAACTTCCAGTAAGGACATGAGGATGAATTTAAAATATATATATTCTACAATGCTGTGCCCCCTCCCAACCCTTCAGCCGGTTGCCATGCACTGCATCTAGTGTCCTGGCCCCACTGCTGGACCTCCTGATGGCCACTGTGTGACAGAGTGTTGGACCGGATGGGCCATTGGCCAGATCCAACATTGGCTTCTCTTACGTTCTTATGTAGAGCCAAGAATGGCTAAAGGGCTGAAAGCTCTGAGATGTCTCTGAGTTGGCAGGTTTTCAGCAAAAGAGACAAATCTTGCAAAATGGGAAAGCAGATGTGCTAAGAAGTCACACAGAAACTGGGCTCCGAGACAGCAAAGCTTCCTTAAGCCTTTCCCTTTCTAATCCTTTTCTGGTTAGCAATTTGAAGCAGATGTCGGCAGGTCGCATGACAAAAGAGGCTATTTCACACATAACCTGCCATACACCGAATGAGACCCCAGGTCCATCGAGGCCAGTCTTGTCTACCCAGGCTGGTGGCACTCTCCAGGGTCTCAGGCGGAGGTCTTTCCCATCACCTCCTGCCCGGACCTTTTAACTGGAGATGCCGGGGATTGAACCTGGGACCTTCCCCATGCCAAGCAGAGACTCTTCCTCTAAGCTACTACCCCTCTTTATAGGGTTTTCAAGGCAAGGGGTGAACAGAGATCTGCCATTGCCTGCCTCTGCATAGCGACCCTGGGCTTCCTTCGTGCCCCCCCCCCAATCCAGATACTAACCAGGGATGACCCTTCTTTGCTTTTGAGATCTGACAAGATCAGACTAGCCTAAGTCATCCAGGTCAGGGCAGAAACAAAGAGAGGTAGTTTGCCATTGCCTGCCTCTGCATTGCAACCTTGGACTTCCTTGGTGGTCTCCCATCCAGATCCTGAGCAAGGCTGCCCCTGCTTAGCTTCTGAGATCTGACCATCTGGGCCAGGCCTGTAGCCAGGATTTTATGGCTTGGGGGGGGGCAATTACTTTTTTTTTTCTGGTGGGGCTGGTGGGGTTGCCATTATTGCAAGCTCAACATGAGCCTGCAGTGCGATGTGGCTGCGAAGAAAGCTAATGCAATCTTAGGATGCATGAACAGAAGCATTTTGTTGGTCTCTAAGGTGCTAAGTACTTAAGTGTCATCAAGTCACAACCAAGTGATGGCAAACCCAGCAAGGGGATTTCAAGACAAGTGAGAGGCAGAGGTGGTTGGTGATTGCCTTCCTCTGCAGACTCTTGGTTGGGGGTCTACCATCCAAGTAGTGACCCTGCATAGCTTCTGAGATCTTGGGATGCATGAACTGAAGCATTGTGTCCATATCACGGGAGGTGGTAGTTCTGCTCTATTCTGCGATGGTCAGGCCTCACCTGGAGTCCTGTGTCCAGTTTTGGGCACCACATTTTAAGAAGGATGTTGACAAGCTGGACCGTGTCCAGAAGAGGGCAACCAGGATGGTGAGAGGGCTGGAATCCAAGTCTTACGAGGAAAGGCTGAAAGAGTTGGGTATGTTTAGGCAGGGAAAGAGAAGGCTTAGAGGGGACATGATGGCAGTCTTCAAGTACTTAAAGGGTTGTCATGTAGAAGATGGAGCAGATCTATTCTCTCTTGCTCCGGATTGCAAGACTAGATCTGATGGGTGGAAATTACAAGGGAGTCGTTACTGGCTAGATATCAGGAGAAACTTCCTAACTGTAAGAGTGGTTGAGCAGTGGAACGGTCTGCCTCGGGAGGTGGTGGATGCTCCTTCCCTGGACATTTTCAAGCAGAGGCTGGACGGCCATCTTTTGGGTATGTTGTAGGTATGTAGGGCAATCTTTCGGCTATGCACGTGGCCTGCCGGTCAGCTGGAGGGCCCTTTAAATCAGGGGTGTCAAACCCATTTGTTATGTGGGCCGGATCTGACATAAATGAGACCTTGTTGGGCCGGGCCATGCGTGTCATAAAAGGTAATGCCAGGTAGCGGAGATATATAAACTTTATAAAGGACACAGACACAAAGGGTTGTGGTTTTTTTTACTTAAAATAAAAACTTGCTTAAAACATTAGCCCTCTTGCAATATTTTGTTTATTGAACAGCGTCTGATCACTGACACCTCTTGGTCTTAATGACTGCATCCAAATGTCTGTGCTGCTGCAGTCTTGAGTAGGCCGTTCAGGTGTGTATCTGTAAGCTGCAAACCTACGATGATGCGGGAGCAGCAGAAATTGAGGAAGAAGCAGGAGATGTCCGCTTCCTCTGCGGGCCTGATAGAAGCCCTCCGGGGGGCTGACACAGCCCCCGGGCCACATGTTTGACACACCTGCTTTAAATCTTGCAGGAGGGAGAGAGAGGGGTATGTGTCATCCCAGCTCCTTCTCAAAAGCATTTAAAGGATCTCTTTAAATGCTTTTGGAAAGAAGCTGGGGTCCTTCAAGAAGCAAGGGGCCTTTAAGGAAGGGGGCGATGCCCCCAATAGCCCCACCATAGCTGCAAGCCAGGCCTGGGCCATCCAGATCATAGAATCATAGAATCCTAGAGTTGGAAGGGACCTCCAGGGTCACCTAGTCCAACCTCCTGTACAATGCAGAAAATTCACATATACCTCCCCCTCCACACCTGCAATAATCCCTGTTCCATGCCCAGAAGAGGGGAAAAGAACCTCCAGGACTGCTTCCTGAGCCCAAAGTGGCAATCAGCATTTCCCTGGCCGTGTAAGAAAGCAACCCGTCCTGCCCTCCCTCTCATGATCTGCCTAAGTCCACAGGATCAGCATGGCTGTCAGATGGCCATTGAGCCTCTGCTGGAAAACCTCCAAAGGAGGCGAGCCCACCACCTCCAGAGGAAGCCTGTTCCACTAAGGGACCGCTCTGTCAGGAAGTTCTTCCTAATGTTTAGCCGAAAACTCTTCTGATTTAATTTCAACCCGTTGATTCTGGTCCGAGCCTCAGGGGCAACAGGAAACAACTCTGCACCAATGTTCCCTCTAAGCTGTGGAGTCTCGTGAGCAAAACTTCTACTTTGTGAGCTACTGCCATTAAAGTTGTGAAAAGTACTGAGACCGATGAGTGATTTCAGCTCTCACATACTTTATTAGTTGCCGAACAAGACAAACTAGCCGGCTCGCAGGTCAGCTCATATTCCCCTGCAAAACCCACACCCCAACTCCTACCACGCCCGTTATAGGATCATTCAAACTTAATCCACTTAACTCCTAAGATATTCGAGGCCCGATTGGTGGGGCTTGAGGAGCCCCTGTTCTATTGTTCTCCTGGAACGAAGCTCAGCCTTGGCTTGCCCCATGCTCCACCGGTCTGCGCCGGCTGGAGCACGTGGTCGAGCCTGACTGAGCTGGATACATTACAAGTTGTGAGCGAGCAATTTGGCTACTTCATAAACTAGTTTGCCCTGGAGCCATGTTTCCTGAGTTAAGACAAAAATGTGTGAGCTGGAGGCTAAAAACCTGTGAGCTAGCTCACACTAACTCAGCTTAGAGGGAACATAGCTCTGCACCGTCCTCTAGATAGACAGTCCTTCAAGTCCTTGAAGATGGTATATTTTGGCCGCTGTGTGACAGAGTGTTGGACTAGATGGGCCATTGGCCTGATTCAACATTGGCTTCTCTTAGGTTCTTATGTTCTTATCCCCTCCCAGTCACCTCCTCTCCAGGCGAAACACACCCAGCTCCTTCAGCCTTTCCTCATCGGACTTGGTCTCCAGACCCCCTCACCAGCGTTCCCTCTAAGCTGAGTTAGTGTGAGCTAGCTCACAGGTTTTTAGCCTCCGGCTCACACATTTTTGTCTTAGCTCAGGAAGGGAGGGCTCCAGAACAAACTGAGCAGCAGCCAAACTGCTCGCTCACAGCTTGAATGCCAGTAGCTCACAAAGTAGAATTTTTGCTCACAAGACTCCGCAGCTTAGAGGGAACGTTGCCCCTCACCATCTTTGTTGATCTCCTTTGGACACGTCTGTCATGTGTCTGAACACGCACACATTTACACGTTCCGAGGAAGCCGGGAGACCGGAGGCTCTCGACAACTTGACGAATGCCAGGAATGCTGCACGTGGCCTTGAAGAGCCAGAGGCTGTGGCGGGAACCTTCCTGAACTGCTCACCGTGAGGTATAGTCCGGGTGCAGGAGCTGCTCAGAAGACAGCCAGTGTCTGCAAGCAAGGGAGTCTTGGCAGTTCTGTGGGAACCCTGAAGCAAGTGGCTAAGCCAGAGGGAGCCGGACGTTCAGGGAGAAAGGACCAACAAACCGTATGTTCCTAGTAGCTAGATAGTTAGGGTTAGTTTTATCTATTGTCCGTTTTATTCCACAACTCCCCCATATTTGTTTTTATTTGTCTTGAATAAACCTTTATGTTTTATAAGCCGGGAGTCTGAACAAGTCTGTGGGCAGTAGAGACTGTTTATGGGCCCTCCTTGCTTCTCCTAAGCTGAGCCGGCTGCCTCTGGAAGCGAAGGAGACTCAGGATAAGGGAGGCAAGCTACCAGAGTGACCCTGAGCCCCAGTTTAAATTGAGGCCCAGACCCAGGGGGTTTGCCTGAGAGATATTGTGGTCAACACCCACTTGGCACCCCAGGGCCCTGATAGACGAAGCATTTATATCACATGTATGTGATAATGTCACAGCTTGTCTAGATCCTTCTTAAATTGTGGTGCCCCAAACTGAACTCTAGGTGAGGTCAGGGCCACGGTGGAAGTACAGATGGCGAAAATGAGAATACAGACCAGGCAGACCCAGCTTAGGACAGTTTTGTTCTCAGCCGCTGTTGCATCGGTGGCAGGAACCCCCTGTTTCGTTTCCCTCAGCGTCAAGCCGTCTGACGGCGGTTTGCCACCGAAAGGTGAGAAAGAGCTCACGTTCCATCAAGCGAGTCACATTAACGGTGCCAGATTATTATTATTTTTTCTTAAAAAAAGAGAACTTTTTCGCACCGACCCATTACTTTCCCTAATGCCGGCTGCATTTCAAAGCCTAACAACATCTCTGACCTTTCCTGAAAATGCAAAAATGTTTTTTTCTAATGCGTTTCCCGTCTCCGGAAATGCTCCCGGGGAGTCAGGCTCAGAACATTCCTCGTTGATGCGGAGAGAGGGCCCCAACTGGACCGCTGCTTGCCAATAAATGCGGGGATACGTTTTTCCCCTCAGGATAAGCATTTGCCCGTGAGGACAGGCACAAAAGAAAGGGCAGCCCTGAATCAGGGAGACTGGCACGTTGCATCCTGCCAGAATATTGAACAATTTTTGCCCAAATGAATTGTTGTTGTTGTTCAGTCGCACAGTCGAGTCCGACCTTCGCGACCCCATGGACCAGATCACGCCAGGCCCTCCTGTCTTCCGCTGTCCTCTGGAGTTTGCTTAATTTCATGTTCGTTGCATCGATGACACTGTCTCACCATCTCATCCTTTGCCGTCCCCTTCTTCTTTGACCTTCAACCTTTCCCAGCATCAGGGTCTTCTCCAGTGAATGCTCCCTTCTCATTTGGTGGCCAAAGTATCTGAGCTTCAGCTTCAGGATCTGGCCTTCCAGGGAACAATCAGGATTGATTTCTTTTAGGATTGAATGGCAATGCCAAAATTGGTGCCTATGAAGTCTGGTATACCATTCTGTCCCAATCAAATCCAGATCAAGAAGATTCGAGGGGGTCGGAGCAACCTCCCCTATGATGAAAGGCTTGTGTATGTTAAATGAGGATGTGCAGGGCTCTTTTTGTAGCAGGAACTCCTTTGCATATTAGGCGACACACACCCTA
Source organism: Gekko gecko (assembly GCA_029375565.1). NCBI lineage: Eukaryota > Metazoa > Chordata > Lepidosauria > Squamata > Gekkonidae > Gekko > Gekko gecko. The sequence goes on from JAPDNY010000009.1 coordinate 70,648,281, forward strand.
ATGTAGCCAATCCTCCAAGAGCTGACAGTAGGCCCTGTAAGAAGAGCTCTGTAAGCTCTTAGGGGATTGGCTACATCATGGGTGTGTCGCCTAATATGCAAAGGAGTTCCTGCTACAAAAAGAGCCCTGGCAGATGTGAAATCTATGTTCAGAAGCCATACCTCCAGTGCTACCTCTGCTGTCTCCTTGGTAGGACTGAAATCAAACAAAACCAAAAAGCAGTGCAGAGGTGGTTTGTTTCATTATATTCTTTTCATAGAATCAATGAATTGGAATCATCTACTCCAACCCCCTGCTCAATGCAGGAAATTCACAAATACCTCCCCCTCCACACTTGCAGTGACCCACTGATTCGTCTTTATGGTGGTCCACGGTATCTGTAAAACTCTCCTCCAACACCTCATTTTAAAGCAATCTACTTTATCCCTGTCAGTTTTCTTCATTGCCTAATGTGTTCCCTCCAATATCTGGACATGCTGAGTAACTCACTCCAACACGCAAGACCTATTTAGAAGAGAGAAGAAGAAGAGATTGGATTTATACCCCGTCCTTCACTACCCAAAGGAGTCTCAGAGCAGCTTACAAACTCCTTTCCCTTCCCCTCCCCACAACAGACACCCTGTGAGGTAGGTGGGGCTGAGAGAACTCTGACAGAAACTGCTCTTTCTCAAGAACAGCTGTGCCAGAACTATGGCTTGCCCAAGGTCAGCCAGCAGGTGCAAGTGGAGGAGTGGGGAATCAAACCCGGTTCTCCCAGATTAGAGTCCGCGCACTTCACCACTACACCAAACTGTCTCTCTTGCTTTGAGTGAACTTTCTTAGGCAGTCTTTGAAAAAGGGAGTGTTTTTTTTTAATTAGTGCTCACAAGGGAAGGTCATAGAATCAGAGAATCATAGAGTTGGAAGGCACCTCCAGGGTCATCTACTCCAACCCCCGGCACAATATAGGAAATTCACAAATACCACCCCCTCCACACCCACAGTGACTGCTGTTCCATGCCTAGAAGATGACAAAAAACCTCCAGGATCCCCGGCTAAACTGGCCTGGAGAAAAATCACTTCCTGACCCCAAAAAGCCAACCAGCATTTCCCTGGGTGTGTAAGAAAGGTCCACAAGAACTAAACACTGAGGCAACTCTTCCTGCCCTCCCTCTCATGATCTGCCCAAGTTCACAGGATCAACATGGCTGTCAGATGGCCATCTAGCCTCTGTCTGAACACCTCCAAAGGAGGAGAGCCCACCACCTCCCGAGGAAGCCTGTTCCACTGTGTTCAACAAAACCAGTACAAATTCTAAACAATTATATCAAAACATAAGATAGAGGCCCAATATAGTTCAAATACTGTGGCTGCAACCACACACACTAAATAATCCACTTTCAATCACTACGCAAGTGGATTTTTACTGTGCGAACTTGCAAAATCCATTTGGAAAGTGGATTGAAAGTGGATTATTTAGTGTGTGTGACTGCAGCCTGTGATGAGATTAAAGGAAGTTATGTTGTACATCCAAAAGACATGGATAATTTAAGAAAACTGGGACCATGCCTGCTGTCTTACCAACTCATACACTAGAACTCCAATAACATCTGACAGTCTTCAGAATTTAAATAGTCCCACAAAGGGTTTCAGAATTAACTGGAGACTGGTAGATGAAATCATGTAGGTTCTTTTTTTATATGTGTGAGCTAGCTTATAATAAGCCACGTTGCACCCAAGGCTTCTTCACAAAGATGGATTTTTTTTTGCATAATATAGCCCATGTACATACATTTATATAACCTAGATTCCTGTTAAATGAATACATATATCTCATCTGAACTCGGTGAGCTAAGCGGCCTATAGACAATCCATTCATAAAAGATCATGACAGTCGAAACAAAATTCAATATTTCCAATTTTGGGGGGCTGCTTTTCCTGAACCGTGTTATCTATTTCGGGTGTGTTTTTTCCCCTTGCCTCTACACCTGTGCAATTAACATTCCAGGAGCGCTAAATTAGGTTTCCTGTTAAATAAATCTTATTAATTGAATTCCTTTTGGCATCATATTCAAAAGAGAACAGGAACAAGTGTAGTTAACAGACTCACTAATAACAAAATTGCCAAAAGGCTCAAGAACGTGTCATAGAAAGTAATGTATGCAAAGTGGTAACAATAGAAAAGTACAGAATGCAAACCACAGACAACTTGTGCATCAATGCACTGCAATGGAAAAGTACAAAGTATGAACAATGGAAGCTTGAAGTTACTGGAGCTGATTACGGCTGCGTTCAGACTGGCAGTTTGAAGCGGGAGCCAGTCGTGGCAAAAAAGGCCCGGAACAAAGTGTTCCGGGTTTTCCTGGTCACACTGTGCAGACTGATGCGGGAGCATACTGGGAGGAGGTACATGGGAGCGTTCAGACAGCTGGCCCGGAGGCACGGCTGTAAACAGCTTTTCCCTGGTCATTCAGCTATGTGTGCATGTGCGCATGAGTGCATATGTGCTCATGCGCATAAGCGCATCCAGCCGATTTGGGGAGGATTCCACTGCACCGGTACCACATTGGGTGGTAGAGCAGAGCTCAGCCAATCATATTGTTGCTGTCTTATGCTCAATGCGGGTTGCTCCCGGCTTTTTGGGTTGGCATTTACACTTCCCAGAAGTGGAATGGAGTGGGATAAAGTCACTCCCCGGGATTTGCTACCGCTTTTACCAGATATCTTTTAAACACGGGAGCGAAGCGGAACAGCACGGGTTGACTATGGGTGGGGAACGCCAGGCAGATGTGCCTGTGTGAACACTCCCTTTAATCTGCTTGTAAAACGTGGCTGAAATGTGGCTATAGCGGGACAAACTGCCAGTCTGAACTCAGCCTACGTGTTGGAGATCGGCATCTGATTTTGTAATGAATTATTACTGTTCCCAATGCATACGAGTAAGAGTATGATAACCACTTAACCACTACACTGAACCGGCTCTCCCATTGTACAATGTCCAGAGCCCGGCGCAAGCTGGGATGGGGCAATTAACAAATCAAAGAAATAATAATAATAATAATTTGCTCAGAACTGGACCGATGATGGACAACATCCGGTTTCAAATGGTAATGTGAAAGGGGCTGAAGTATTTTAACCATGTCCCCTGTGGATTCTTAGTTTTGATTTAAAAAAAAATTAAAATAAAACAGGAGAATCTTCAGCAGCCCTGTTTTAATTATTAACCACCACCACCCCCAATCCGGGGGATCATATATTTGCAAGACTTTCTGATCTGGCCAAGGTTCAGGATGATTCGTTTTTAATTCTAAGACAAACGGAGATGGAACAGGAGCTGAGGACGATTCCGTCTCTGGCTGAATTGCAGCTGTAAAGATGAGGGCCGGCGGCGGAGAGGTAGCGACCTCCTCCCACACTTATTAAATAGTCATCCTCTTAATGCTTGCTTGGCTATTATAGTTAATCCTCTATTTGCTTATAGGTGCTCGGTTGGTCTGTGATTTCGACACACGGGTCGCAGCGCTGATTTCACACTCTCGGCGCCCCGAGGCGACGGAAAGGCAGATGCTCTATCCCTTAAATCCTTTGCTCCTGAAACAGAGAATCGTCTGTCAGCATCCTGCCGACAACAACAGGGGAGCACTCCTTGGACCAAGGAAATATGCACAGAGCGTAACAAATGAACGGACCTTAATAGCAAGGGACGACGGCACCCAAGCAGAGCAAGATATGGATTAAAACCTTCAAAGTGGACAGATATTTTTGTTTATGATATCTCCGAGGCCCTGACCCGAGTAGCCCAGGGAAGACCGATGTCATCAGATCTCAGAAGCTAAGCAGGGTCGGCCCTGGCTAGTATTTGGATGGGAAACCAGAAAGCGACATCAGGGTCATGACATGGAGGCAGGCAGTGGCTAAACCATGTCTGAACGTCTCTTGTCTTGAAGACCCCTACGGGGTCACCGTTAAGTCGGCTGCGGCTTGACGGCACTTTCCACCACCGCGGGCCTTCAATATGGGCAGGGGTTTGCGGACAGAAATATGCATTCCTGCTTTGAATGAGGGGAATTGCTGTGCAAAACTCCTTGTTATTTATTTAAGTGCTTATTTATTTATTTCAATTTTTATCCCACCCTCCTCATGGATGGGCTCAGTAAAGGTAAAGGTTTCCCTTGCTCGAAAGCCAGTCGAATCCGACTCGAGGGTTGCGGCGCTCATCTCCATTTCAAAGCCGAAGAGCCAGCACTGTCTGAAGACGTTTTCGTGGTCATGTGGACGGCATGATTAAACACCAAGGCGCACGGAACGCCGTTACCTTCCCACCAAAGTGGTTCCTATTTATCTACTTGCAATTTCTTGCTTTCGAACTGCTAGGTTGGCAGGAGCTGGAACTAGAGACAGGAGCTCACTCCGTCATGCGGCACTCTCGGGTCTTGAACTGCTGAACTCCTGACCTTCCACAGCCTGCAGTTCAGCGTCTTAACCACTTGAGCCACTGCAGCTCCTTCCCATGTGCTCAGTAAGGTAAAGGTAAAGGTTCCCTTGCTCGAAAGGCAGTCGAATCCGACTCTAGGGTTGCGGTGCTCATCTCCGTTTCAAAGCCGAAGAGCCAGCGCTGTCCGAAGACGTTTCCGTGGTCATGTGGCCGGCATGACTAAACACCAAGGTGCACGGAACGCTGTTACCTTCCCACCGAAGTGGTACCTATTTATCTACTTGCAATTTCTTGCTTTCGAACTGCTAGGTTGGCATGTGCTCAGTACAAAGTCACAAAAGAGCCAGTTTGATGTAGTGGCTAAGTGCGCGGACTCTAATCTGGGAGAACCAGGTTTGATTCCCCACTCCTCCAATCGCAGCTGCTGGATGACCTTGGGCAAGCCATAGTTCTGTCAGAGCTGTTCTCTCAAGGACGGTTCTCTCAGAGCTCTCTCAGCCCCACCTACCTCACAGGGTATCCATTGTGGGGAGGGGAAGGGAAAGGAGTTTGTAAGCTGCTCTGAAACTCCGAGTGAAGGGCGGGATATAAATCCAATCTCCTCCTCCTCCTCCTCCTCTTCTTCAAAAAATGTACAAAACATTAAAAATTCAAATATAAGAAAAATAGAATAACACATTAAAGAAAACCAGGTTAAAAAGAAGTCCCAGATGGCATCCTTAGAAATTTCATTCCAGTTCTGAACTGGGGGGGGGGGTAGGAAACACAGGAGGAAACACAATAGGTAAAGCAATACAGAGATTGGGGGGGGGTCATACAGCAAACTCCGTCCTGTTAATGAGTCGTCTCTGAAGAGCTACGGCCATTTCAAACTGTGCTGCTTCCCCCCATGCGATCTTCCTTCCCCCCCAAACGTTCTAAGTTGAGCACTATAGCGCTAAACCAATGGAGTCAAGGCATCTCAATGGTGCCAATATAACACTGGAGTGAAGTACGATCAGCCATTTTCTCCCTGAGAACTCATCTCTGTAGCTCAAAGATCAGCTCTGTGGGAGGCCTCGAGGCCTCACCTGAAGGTTGGGAGAAGAAGAAGAAGAAGAAGAAGAAGAAGAAGAAGAAGAAGAAGAAGAAGAAGAAGAAGAAGAAGAAGAGGAGGAGGAGGAGGAGGAGGAGGAGGAGGAGGAGGAGGAGGAGGAGGAGGAGGAGGAGGAGGAGGAGGAAGTTGGATTTATACCCCACCCTTCACTACTTGAAGGAGTCTCTGGCCAATTTACAATCTCCTTTCCCCTTCCCTCCTCACAACAGACACCCTGTGAGTCAGGTGGGGCTGAGAGAGCCCTTTCGAGAACTGCTCATGAGAGAACAACTCTGAAAGATCTTGTAACTGATCCAAGGTCTCACATTGGCAAGCCTGCATAAGAACATAAGAGAACATAAGAGAAGCCAGTGTTGAATCAGGCCAATGGCCCATCTAGTCCAACACTCTGTCACACAGCGGCCAAAAATACCAGGTGCTATCAGGAGGTCCATCAGTGGGGCCAGGACACTAGAAGCCCTCCCACTGCTGCCCCCTCCAGCACCAAGAACAGAGTGCATCACCTGCCCCAGACTGAGAGTTCCCATCTATGCCCTGTGGCTAATAGCCACTGATGGACTTCTGCTCCATATGTTTATCCAATTCCCTCCAGGAACTGTCCATGCTTGTAGCTGCCACCACCTCCTGTGGCAGTGAATTCCATATGTTAATCACTCTTTGGGTGAAGAAGTATTTCCTTTTATCTGTTCTAACCCGACTGCTCAGCAATTTCATGGAGTGCCCACGAGTTCTTGTATTGTGAGAAAGGGAGAAAAGTACTTCTTTCTCAACCTGCTCAATCCCATTCATAATCTTATAAACCTCAATCATGTCACTCCTCAGCCGTCATTTCTCCAAGCTAAAGAGCCCCAAGCATTTTAACCTTTCTTCATAGGGAAGGTGTTCCAATCCTTTTATCATTCTAGTTGCCCTTCTCTGCACTTTTTCCAATGCTATAATATCCTTTTTGAGATGTGGTGACCAGAACTTAACTAATGTCTTCCAAAGTTCTTAACCAGTTCTTAACTAATGTCTTCCAAAGCAAAGCACCCTGAATCACATTTTTCATTTCATTCCCCCCCCAAAAAACACCCATTTTCATCTAAGATAAGCTTCACAAAAGGCAAACGACTCGAAAATGCCCCCAGTACTTCCTTTCTAGGGTGGCTTGTTTGTTCATCTTCTGGAGGCACCCAGAGAATGCAGCTAAGGTCAAGGGAAAGTATATTGTAGTTAACAAGCTGTTTGACTTAACAGGTTCTTTTCAAGTGTGCAATTCAACAAATGGGAAAGAGGCGCTTCCTGAGGCAGTGTTTGCGGTGTTCAATTAGTACACCTCACTCCTAATCAATAGAAGAATTTCACAGAGTTGCGAGGTGGGCAACGGTCTATTGACTTGTCGTTAAGACCCCATTACAAAGTGGAGAAGGATGCCATCGCGTTTTGCCCATGGCAATTTGGCATGGATTACCTGTCAGGAAACCATTGTTTGGAATTATTGCGCTAAGTGACAGAAGCTAAATCCAGGCAAGACTGGAAGTGAACATGGTTGACCGGCGTCGTGCCCGGAGGAGAACTTGAACTCCCGTTGCAAATGCAGTTGAACCTCCAGGGATCAGATCTGTTGACTTGGGGTGTTCCTGGACTGGCAATGAAGTTCAGTTTAGGTATGACAAAAATCGAACGTGAGATGGATTGACAAGAAGAAGAAGAAGAAGAAGAAGAAGAAGAAGAAGAAGAAGAAGAAGAAGAAGAAGAAGAAGAAGAAGAAGAAGAAGAAGAAGAAGAAGAAGAAGAAGAAGAAGAAGAAGAAGAAGATGATGATGATGATGATGATGATGATGATGGAAATATGTGTGTGGGAAACCTGGCACAGAGCCAATGGGAAGAAAGCCCAGGAAATCTAAGTCTGTTTACTAGTAATCATTAGTTAATGTATCCAGGTGATTTCCTTCTAGGGGTCAAGAAGAAGCAGAATCTCCATTGTTGTTGCTGTTTTTGTGAGACCGTGTGGGCAGTCTGTTCTGTAGCTGTAGAGATGTAGCCTTAGGTCTGTGTTATTTTGTAGATTTCCCTGTGTACCCTTCCCTTAGAAATAAAGATTTTTACACAGAAAGAAATGACTCCTCTCCAGCGAAGCAAAGATCCATTGCAAACTCTGAATATTTAAGTATTTTTGCCAATTTTTTCCAACAGGAGAAGAAGTGGAGGAGGAGGAGGAGGAGGAGGAGGAGACTGGATTTATACCCCACCCTTCACTCGGAGTCTCAGAGAAGCTTACAAACTCCTTTCCCTTCCCCTCCCCACAACAGATACCCTGTGAAGTCAGTGGGGCTGAGAGAGCTCTTTCAAGAACTGCTTTTTCAAGGACAGCTCTGACCAGGCCTGTAGCTACAATGGGGCATCTCGGGGCTAGGCCCCCTGACTTCCTGGCAAGGCCCCCTGAGTTCCCATCCAGCCCAGGGCATCATGGCCTTCCCCCCTGGATTAATTTGATTAGCCCTAAGAAATTTAAATGCCCCCTGACTTTTAAAATCCTGGCTACGGGCCTGGTTCTGACAGAACTATGGCAGAACTAAGGAAGCCCAGGCCTTCAGCTTGCAAGACCTGAGCAAGGCTGTTAGCAACAGGACGTTTTGTAGGTTAATCCATAGGGTCGCCATACGTTGGAAGCGACTTCGTAAAACTTAACACAGAGGGACAAGTGTAAGGCGATGGACAATGGAGCAAAAAACATTTCAGGTATATCTTGATAGGAATGAACTGGCCGAGACTGAGAAGGAAAGGGACCTCGAGGTAGTAACGGATAGCTATTGAGCGATCAAAATTTCAGTTCAGCGTGCAGGAGCAGCGAAAAGGGCAAACTCAATACTGGGGATTATTAGGAAAGTAGCTGAAATTAAAGTGGCCAGTACTGTAACGGCCATTGACAGAGCTGTAGTATGGCCTTGTCTGGAATACTGTGTGCAGTTCTAGTCTCCGTATCTCCAGAAAGAAAAAAAAGGATATTTGCAGAGCTGGGCGACTGCAGAAGAGGGCAACCCAGGCGACCGAGAGTTTGGAGACGCTTTTCTGATTGTTAAAATTTATTTGAAAATTTATTTTATTGGGTTTACATCCTGACTTCCCCTGTGAGCGGTCACAACAGTCATATCACAACGCTGTTACAATATATATATATCTATTAAGAATGTTAAAACATATCAGGATAAGCTTAAGGTATTTCAGTTTAGAAAGAAACGTGACTATTATTTATTTATTTATTTATTTATTTATTTATTTATTTATTTATTATCCCTTCTTCCCCACCATGGCAGGCTTCTGTTGGCTCTCGATACATAAAAAGGTAAAGGTTTCCCCTGCTGGAAAGCCAGTCGAATCCGACTCTAGAGATGCGGTGCTTGTCTACGTTTCCACGCCGAAGAGCCAGCGCTGTCCGAAGACCAATGCTGTTTTTAGTATATTTTGGAGTTTTAATGTATTTATCTATTGGTATGTATTGTAAGAGGAGCTGCGGTGGCTCAAGGGGTTAAGACGCTGAACTGCAGGCTTGGAAGGTCGGTAGTTCAGCAGTTCGAGACCCGAGTGCTGCATGACGGAGTGATGCACCCAAAGAGTGATTCACACATGGAATTCACTGCCACAGGAGGTGGTGGCAGCTACAAGCATGGACAGTTTCAAGAGGGAATTAGATAAACATATGGAGCAGAGGTCCGTCAGTGGCTATGAGCCACAAGGGATAGATAGGAACTCTCAGTCTGGGGCAGGTGATGCACTCTATTCTTGGTGCTGGGGGGGTCAACAGTGGGAGGGCTTCTAGTGTCCTAGCCCCACTGCTGGACCTCCTGATGGCACCTGGTATTTCTGGCCACTGTGTGACACAGAGTGTTGGACTGGATGGGCCATTGGCCTGGTTCAACATTGGCTTATCTTATGTTCTTATGAATACGTTTCTGTGGCCATTTGGCCGGCATGACTAGACACCAAGGTGCACGGAACACTGTTACCTTCCCACCAAAGCGGTACCTATTTATCTACTTGCAATTTCTTGCTTTCTAACTGCTTGGTTGGCAGGAGCTGGGACCAGAGACAGGAGCCCACTCCGTCATGCGGCACTCGGGTCTCGAACTGCTGAACTACCGACCTTCCAAGCCTGCAGTTCAGCATCTTAACTCCTTGAGCCACTGCAGCTCCTCTTACAATACATACCAACAGATAAATACATCAAAACTCTAAAATATACCAAAAACAGCATTAAGTTACAATCACAGTGTATAAAACCATAACTACTCCAAGCACAGATATAATGAAAGATGGCAACGCTCTCTCAACATTTGCAGGATCATTTGCACGACCGTGGTGTCAGCTACTTAACTCGGAAGGCCCAGTCCTACTAAATCCGGCAGTTCAATCTCAAAGCTGTCAGCTGGAATCAAATAGGGTCCGGGTGGAAAGTGGATTCTAGGGAGGGATATGGTAAAAATGTATAAAATTATGCATGGGTTGGAGAACATGATACTTTTTTGTCTCCTGGTCCCATAATACTTCAATTGAAGAACACCTGGGCTGAGTTCAGACGGGATAGGCACATTTCAGCAGTGTTTCACAAACAGATTAAAGGGGCCGTTCACACAGGCGTTCCCCAGTCGTACTCAACCCAGCCATACTCAACCCAACCGTACTTCCCCAGCCGTACTCAATCCGTCTTGTAATGCTTCCCTCCCGAGTTTAAAAGATACCTGGTGAAAGTGGTAGCAAACCCTGGAAAGCGTGTCTATCCCACGTATATCCCGCTTCAGGGACGTGTGAATGCGAACAAGCCAATCCAGTAGGGATGCTCTTATGTGCGTGAGCACTTATGCGCATGAGCGAATGAGCGCATAAGTGCATATTGTCAGATTCCATTACAAAAAGCTGCTTACAGCTACACCTCTGCCAGGGGTGGGCCAACAGTGTGAACGCTCCCTTGTGCGTCCTCCCTGGTATGCTCCCGCATCAGTCTGTGCAGTGTGACCGGGAAAACCTGGAATACGTTATTCCGGGTCTTTATTGCCACGACTCCCTCGCGCTTCAGACTGCCAGTCTGAACTCAACCCCAATGAAGCTGATGGGCCATAAGTCCAGGACAAACAAAATAAAATACCAGTTAGCGTGTGATCAAATTGTGGAATTCACTTCCAGTGAACATGGCCCATGAACATGGAAGGCTTTAACAGGGAAGTGGGTAGGGTTTGGTGCTGCCCGCCTCCTGGTGGGACCTGAAGATCTCCTGAAATTATAACAGACCTCCAGATTAGAGAGATCAGTTACCCCGGAGAAAACTGAATCTCTGGAGAGTGACCTCTGTGGTTTTATACTCCTCCCCGAACTCCACTGCCAAACGTCCCGGAATTTCCCAACCTGTAGTTGGCAACCATAGAACAGATTGATAGAAGATAAGCCTTTCTATCCTCTGTTCCATAGGCTCCCAGGGCAACCGGTTGGCCACTGTGTGAAACAGTATGCTGGCCTAGATGGAGAGATTTCAGGGCTCTTTTTGTAGCAGGAACTCCTTTGCATATTAGGCCACACACCCCTAATGTAGCCAATCCTACAAGAGCTTACAGAACTCTTCTTCCAGGGGCTACTGTAAGCTTTTGGAGGATTGGCTACATCAGGGGTGTGTCGTCTAATATGCAAAGGAGTTCCTGCTACAAAAAGAGCCCTGGGAGACACCCCCCCAATGTAGCCAATCCTCCCAGAGCTTACAGAGCTCTTCTTACAGGGGCTACAGTAAGCTCTTGGAGGATTAGCTACATCAGGGGTGTGTGGCTTAATATGCAAAGGAGTTCCTGCGACAAAAAGAGCCCTGGGTCTGGTACAATAGGTGTCTCCATTTGTTCTTATGTTCTTTGATAGTTTGTTGTTGCCATTTTATTATTACGGTCTTAAGACCAGCATACAATATAAACATGATATGAGAAAGAGAGAGCGAGAGAGAGAGAAAACAGAGATAATTTACAGAGTAAAAATCTAAAATTAAAAAACTTTTAAAATACGACTCCCATGATCCAAGAATCAATGTCTGAAATTCCCAGTGGATCCTAATTCTCCCATTTCTCCCATTTGTTACCTTGGAACCTCCAAAGGCTACAGATGAAGGTTGAAGAAGAAAGTGCCAAAGCAGAATGACAGCTGAATACCAAGAAGGCAAAATTACTGAGGAATTATGCAGCTCTAAGGTTGACAATAGGGTTGTCAGCCCCGGGTTGGGAAATACCTGGGGATTTTGGGGGTGGTACCTGAGGAGGGCGGGGTTTGTGGAGGGGGTGGGACATCAGTGGGGTACAGTGCCATAAAGTCCACCTTCCAAATCTATTAAGGATAGAACACTTTGGAGGTCATTACTTTGCAGAGCTGCTGTAAGTCAGTAGTGACTTGATGGCACTTACACACACACACACACACACCACTTTTTGTACAGTGAAACTGGGATACTTGGGGTGGTGGTATCATGGGCAACCTCCTTCTCCTCTTCTCCTCCTCCTCTTCTCCTCCTCCTCTCCTCCTGGCACCTGGTATTTTTGGTCACTGTATGACACAGAATGTTAGCCTGGATGGGCCTTTGGCCTGATCCAACATTGGCTTTTCTTATGTTCTTACGTCCTCCTCCTCCTCCTCCTCTCTTCTTCTTCTTCTTCTCCTCCTCCTCCTCCTCCTCCTTCTTCTTCTTCTTCTTCCTCCTCCTTCCTCTTCCTCCTCTTCCTCCTCTTCCTCCTCCTCCTCCTCCTCCTCCTCCTCCTCCTCCTCCTCCTCCTCCTCCTCCTCTTCTTCTTCTTCTTCTTCTTCTTCTTCTTCTTCTTCTTCTTCTTCTTCTTCTTCTTCTTCTTCTTCTTCTTCTTCTTCTTCTTCTTCTTCTTCCTGATTCAACAAACTTTCCCATCTTTGGTTCCCAGAAGCAAACCCGGACTTTCAGTTTGCCCTCTGTTTTCTTTTATTAAAACCACAATCTGAACAGACTTTCCCTGTCCAAAAAACATTCATGGGAACGAGGTACACAAAAAAGGAGTTAACGAGACTCATTTTGTCCCCCTTTTGTAGTTCAGCCAAAGACGGAGCGGCAATTGGGGTCTCGCCTTGTCAAGCTCTTTGACTGCAATCCTGATTGCTCAAACTGCCCGGATATACAGATGGAGGATAATCTTGCTATTTGACACAATAGACTCGTGATGGTTGATAAATCGCTCTCGCCCCCGCCAATTTGATTATTATGCTTCTGAGCCCCTAAAGACTCCATGGCCGGCTTTATCATGGGGCCATCGAAACAGGCTTTCTTCTGCGATGGGTAATGGAAAATCTTTCTCCCCTTCTCACAGCCTTGCAACGGATCTCATTACAGCATGACAGTGGTTTGTTCTCCGAGACGTACAGCTCTGAAAAGCTCTCAAATCTTCCTTAGGCTCAGCGATCCTATAAAAGCTCCGGAATTTGATACAACGACCCGAAGACCAGGAAATCTCCAAACAAGCATGATTTCTGTTCCCTGGGGACCTGAAAGTAAGAGTGGTGGAAAGCGGGGGAAATGAGCAGGCGTCCATACCTCCAGCTCAATTTGCTATCAGGCACAGATAACCCTCCACTGAGTGGCCCCATGTTGTGAGGGATGGTTATGAAGACATAACAAGAGTAGTCCATCTAGTCCACCATCCTGTCTCAGGCAGTGGTGAACCAGTTCCTCTGGAGGGCCAGCAACAGGGCACAGAGGCCAACACCTTCATAAGAATATAAGAGCCCTGCTGGATCAGACCAGTAGTCCACCATCCTGTCTCAGGCAGTGGTGAACCAGTTCCTCTGGAGGGCCAACAACAGGGCACAGAGGCTGACACCTTCATAAGAATATAAGAGCCCTGCTGGATCAGACCAGTAGTCCACCTAATCCAGCCTCCTGTCTCAGACAGTGGCCAACCAGTTCCTCTGGAGGGCCAACAACAGGGCACAGAGGCTGACACCTTCATAAGAATATAAGAGCCCTGCTGGATCAGACCAGTAGTCCATCTAGTCCACCATCCTATCTCAGACAGTGGTGAACTAGTTCTTCCGGAGGACCAGCAACAGGGCACAGAGGCCAACACCTTCATAAGAATATAAGAGCCCTGCTGGATCAGACCAGTAGTCCACCATCCTGTCTCAGGCAGTGGTGAACCAGTTCCTCTGGAGGGTCAACAACAGGGCAGAGAGGCCAACACCTTCATAAGAATATAAGAGCCCTGCTGGATCAGACCAGTAGTCCATCTAGTCCACCATCCTATCTCAGACAGTGGCCAACGAGCTCCTCTGGAGGGCCAGCAACAAGGCACAGAGGCTGAAACCTTCATAAGAATATAAGAGCCCTGCTGGATCAGACCAGTTGTCCATCTAGTCCACCATCCTATCTCAGACAGTGGCCAACCAGCTCCTCTGGAGGGCCAACAAAAGGGCACAGAGGCTGACACCTTCATAAGAATATAAGAGCCCTGCTGGATCAGACCAGTAGTCCACCTAATCCAGCCTCCTGTCTCAGACAGTGGCCAACCAGTTCCTCTGGAGGGCCAGCAACAAGGCACAGAGGCTGACACCTTCATAAGAATATAAGAGCCCTGCTGGATCAGACCAGTAGTCCACCTAATCCAGCCTCCTGTCTCAGACAGTGGCCAACCAGTTCCTCTGGAGGGCCAACAACAGGGCACAGAGGCTGACACCTTCATAAGAATATAAGAGCCCTGCTGGATCAGACCAGTAGTCCACCTGTCCACCATCCTATCTCAGACAGTGGCCAACCAGCTCCTCTGGAGGGCCAACAAAATGGCACAGAGGCTGACACCTTCATAAGAATACAAGAGCCTTGCTGGATCAGACCAGTAGTCCACCATCCTGTCTCAGGCAGTGGTGAACCAGTTCCTCTGGAGGGTCAACAACAGGGCATAGAGGCCAACACCTTCATAAGAATATAAGAGCCCTGCTGGATCAGACCAGTAGTCCATCTAGTCCACCATCCTATCTCAGACAGTGGCCAACCAGCTCCTCTGGAGGGCCAGCAACAAGGCACAGAGGCTGACACCTTCATAAGAATATAAGAGCCCTGCTGGATCAGACCAGTAGTCCACCTAATCCAGCCTCCTGTCTCAGACAGTGGCCAACCAGTTCCTCTGGAGGGCCAACAACAGGGCAGAGAGGCTGACACCTTCATAAGAATATAAGAGCCCTGCTGGATGAGACCAGTGTCCATCTAGTCCAACATTCTGTCTCACACAGTTACCAACCAGTTCATCTGGAGGACCAAGACAAGGGCACAGAGGCTGAGACCTTCTCCTGATGTGGCCCCCTGACTCAACAGGGAGGTGCCCCTTAGTTACCATTGCTAGTGGCCATTGATAGACCCGTCCTGCATGAATTTGTCTTATCCCCTTTTAAAACCATCTGTCCCCGTGGCCATCGCTACATCATCTACCAGCAAATTCCGCATTTTAATTGTTCACTGTGCAAAGAAGTATTTCCTTTGGCTTGTCCTGAATCTACTGCCCATCAGCTTCCTTTGATTTCACTGTTTCTCAGAGGTGCAATGGAGAGAAGCATCTTCCTTCTTGTGTTTTGGATGACCAATGGCCATGGGTTGGATCCCAACTAAATATCCCGTTAACACATGAATACATGAAGCTGTCTTAGACTAACCAGACTCTGGGTCCATCAAGGACAGTGTTGTCCACTCAGACTGGCAGTGACTCTCCAGGGTCTCAGGCTGTGGTCTTTCCCGTCACCTACTGCCTGGTTCTTTAACTGGAGATGATGGGGATTGAACCCAGGGCCCTTTGCATGCCAAGCAGATACTTCACCACCGAGTCATGGCCATCCCCAAAGGGATAGTGGTTTCCACCAGTTCCCTCTTCCTGCTGCAGACCCCCGATTTGCCCACTGTGCCGTTCCTCAGGGTCCCTCATCCCCCAAGAGCAGCGTTTTGGAGACATCAGCGGGCTGAAGAGAAAGGGAAAAGCCAGAACATTCTAAACATGAGCCTGCAGTGCAATGTGACTGTGAAGAAAGCTAATGAAATCTTAGGATGTATTAACAGAAGCACTGTGTCCAGATCATGGGAGGTGGTAGTTCCACTCTGTTCTGCTATGGTCAGGCCTCACCTGGAGTACCTATGTCCAGTTTTGGGCACCACATTTTAGGAAGGATGTTGACAAGCTCGAGCATGTCCAGAAGAGGGTGACCAGGATGGTGAGAGGGTTGGAATCCAAGTCTTATGAGGAAAGGCTGAAAGAGTTGGGTATGTTTAGTCCTGGGAAAAGAGAAGGCTTAGAGGGGACATGATTGCAGTCTTCAAGTATTTGAAGGGCCGTCATGTAGAAGATGGAGCAGATCTATTCTCTCTTGCTCCAGATTGCAAGACTAGATCTAATGGGTGGAAATTACAAAGGAGTCGATGACCGGCTAAATATCAGGAGAAACTTCCTAACTGTAAGAGTGGCTGAGCAGTGGAACAGTCTGCCTCGGGAGGTGGTGGATGCTCCTTCGCTGGATGTTTTCATGCGGAGGCTTGGATGACCATCTTTTGGGTATGTTGTAGGGCTATCTTTTGGCTATGCTCCTGCAGAGTGCAGGGGGTTGGACTAGATGACCTGCAAGGTCCCTTCCAACTCCAACATTCTATAATTCTATGATAGTTTTTCTTCCCTTGTCATGAGCCCAGCATTTCCTGGCATTCCGAGCTTTCTCTTTTTCTCTCTGCCCCATCTCCTGATTTCGCTTTATTATTGCTTTTTCTTTTTGTTCCCGTAGCCTTGACGGTGTACGAAATCAATTTTTACACGACATTAAAAGGCAGTTAAAAGGTACTACGTAATTGCTTCCTCACCTCTCTCCCTTTCTAGGAAAGGAAGTTAACTGGACGCTGCAATTTTCGTGGTAATGAACTTCACATTTTGGGAAGCGTTCGTGCCTTTTCCCGTGCCGATGCTGAACACTAAATTAATTGGTTTCCATTTCTGTTTGGTCATTTTTAGCAAGCCATCTAAATAGACCTAATTAACACACATGCATACTTGGGGACTTTCAAGATGACTTTCGGTGGATTTTGACTCAAGACGAGGATGAGGATCTGATAGAAAAATGAGATGGTGAATGTCGTGACCCTGGAAACTGTCTTCTAATTAGGGTTGCCAACTTTCCTGGAGAAATATGTTCTCTCTCTTTAATAGAAGCTTACTGGGATGTGATTTATCAGGTGATACTCTTGTACTCTCATGCCATGAAAAGTCTCAACTGCCCATTTCCATATATTAACCCTCTGTTAAAAGGACAGGCCATTTTTGCTCTACTTCTAACTGAACAAACCATGGAATATATCTAAAAAATGTCTAGTACATAGGAACGTAAGAAGATCCCTGCTGGATCAGACCAGTGGTCCATCTAGTCCAGTATCCTGTCTCACACAGTGGCCAACCAGTTCCTCTGGAGGTCCAACAACAGGGCACAGAGGCCAAGGACTTCCCCTGATCAGAAGACCCCCGCTGGATCAGGCCAGGGGTCCATCTAGTCCAACATCCTGTCTCACACAGCGGCCAAACAGTTGTTCTGGAGGGCCAACAACAGGGCATAGAGGCTGAGACCTCCATAAGAACATCAGAAGAGCCCTGCTGGATCACACCAGTGGTTCATCTAGTCCAGCATCCTGTCTCATGTAATGGTCAACCAGTTCCCCTGGACAGCCAACAACAGGGCACAGAGGCTGAGACCTCCATAAGAACATCAGAAGAGCCCTGCTGGATCACACCAGTGGTCCATCTAGTCCAGCATCCTGTCTCATGTAATGGCCAACCAGTTCCCCTGGACGGCCAACAACAGGGCACAGAGGCTGAGGCCTTCATAAGAACATAAGAAGAGGCCTGCTGGATCACACCAGTGGTCCATCTAGTCCAGCATCCTGTCTCATGTAATGGCCAACCACTTCCTCTGGAGGGCCAACAACAAGGCACAGAGTTTGAGGCCTTCATACGAATATAAGAAGAGCCCTGCTGACTCAGGCCAGGGGTCCATCTAGTCCACCATCCTATCTCACACAGCGGCCAACCAGTTCCTCTGGAGGGCCAACAACAGGTCACAAAGGACTTCATATGAATATAAGAAGAACCCCACTGGATCAAGCCAGGGGTCCATCCAGTCCAGCATCCTGTCTCACACAGTGGCCAACCAGTTCCTCTGGAGGTCCAACAACAGAGCATAGAGGCCTGATGTGGCCTCCTGGCTCCAGGATTCAGAGGATTAATGCCTCTGAATGTGGAGGTTCCCCTCAGCCATCATGGCTAGTAGCCATTGACAGATCTGCCTCCCGTGAAGCTTTCTCACCCCCTTCTGACAGTGAATTGCACATTTTAATCTCTCAAGTTTCCTTCCTTCTGGGCAACGCCACTCCCAACATCATCCTGAGCTGTGCATCCACATTTCCGATGCCTAGCTTCATTTTTGGATGAATCTTCCAGAAGCAGTGAGTTATGGTTGCCAACTCTGCGTTGGAAAATTCCTGGAGATGGTGGGGAGGGGTAAAGTCTGGGGAAGGAGGTCTGTGGGGAAGGGAGGAGCCTGATGGGGTCTAATGTGCCATGGAGGCCACACATCAAAGCATTCATTTTCTCCAGGAGAACTGATCTCTGTTCTCTGGAGATCAGTTGGAATTGCAGGAGATCTCCGGGTCCCACCTGGAGGTTGGCAACCCCTTGGCAATGACTGCTAATGAGGAAAAACAGGCGGTTGGGAGTTTATGGCCGTCATGCATGCCAGGACATTCTGGTTGCCTTCATGTTCGGCACAGCAGTTTTCATGACCGCCCCGAAGCAGGTGATCAATTTTGAGGGCCCGGGTGTTAGTCACAGATGACTTATGCCAGCCACAAGGTACCCTTGGCTTCCATTGCAAATATGATTGCGGAATTCTGCAGAGCACCCCAAGCCACGGCCTCCTGATCTCCTTCATTTTTGACACAGCAACCCCCATCGTCATCCTGAACTCTGTGTCCAAATTTCCTATTCCTGGCTTTCTTTTCTGATCTGTCAGACCTTTCACAGATGACAACCCGGTGCAGAGGAGAAGAAAACTCCAAAACAGCAGGATGGAGTGTTTCTAACACCAGTTTGGTGTAGTGCTTAAGTGCGCGGACTCTAATCCAGGAGAACCGGGTTTGATTCCCCCGCTCCTCCACATGCAGCTGCTGGTGTGACCTTGGGTCAGTCACGAGTTCTCTCAGAGCAGTTTCTATCGGAGCTCTCTCAGCCCCGCCTACCTCACAGGGTGTCTGTTGTGGGGAGGGGAAGGGAAAGGAGATTGTAAGGCGCTCTGAGACTCCAAATGAAGGGTGGGGTATAAATCCAATCTCCTCCTCCTCCTCCTCTTCTTCTTCTTGTGATTAGACACACCCAGCTGTTCTGATTCTCTTCATATTTGGTGCTGTGTGATCACCCAGAAGCCGGTGGCAAAATTCCAGAACCCTAAGCTTCATTTTCTGGGGAGTTATGCTTGCCACAGGCAGACAGAAGACTCCTTTTTATATAGATTAATTTATTTTAATAGACATGGATGCAAACTTTCCACCCAGTTCAGGGTCCTCAAGGTGAAGAGTGCGGCTTTCAAGGTGTTATATTTCACCAAAGAGTTGGTCGATGGGATTCTCTTACAAGATGACTCTGGAGGAGAATGTGAGAAGGAGAAGGATGACAGGAGAAGGAGACCACGGAGAAGGAGCAAGGAGAAGGAGAAGGAGAAGGAGATAGGAGAAGGAGAAGGAGAATTGGAGCATAGGAGGAGGAGGAGGAGAAGGAGAAGGAGAAGGAGGAGAAGAAGAAGAAGAAGAAGGAGGAGGAGAAGAAGAGGAGGAGGAGATTGGATTTATACCCCGCCCTTCACTTGGAGTCTCAGAGCAGCTTACAAACTCCTCTCCCTTCCCCTCCCCACAACAGACACCCGGTGAGGTAGGTGGGGCTGAGAGAGCTCTTGACAGAAACAGCTCTTTTTCAAGAACAGCTGTGCCAGAGCTTGTGACTGACCCAAAGTCACACCAGCAGGTGCAAGTGGAGGAGTGGGGAATCAAACCCCGTTCTCCCAGATTAGAGCCCGCACGCCTAACCACTACACCAAACTGGCTCTCCAGATTGGATTTATACCCTGCCCTTCACTACCCGAAGGAGTCTCAGAGCTGCTTACAATCTCTTTTCCTTTCCCCTCCCCACAGCAGACACCCTGTGAGATAGGTGGGGCTGAGAGATCTCTCTCCAGAACTGCCCTTGAGAGAACAGCTCTGAGAGAACTTATGACTGGCCCAAGGTCACACCAGCAGCTGCATGTGGAGAAGGAGTGGGGAATCAAACCCAGTTCTTCCAGGCCAGTTTGGTGTAGTGGTTAAGTGTGCGGACTCTAATCTGGGAGAACCAGGTTTGATTCCCCACTCCTCCACTTGCATCTGGCTAGATGACCTCAGGCAAGCCGTAGTTCTGATAAGAGCTGTTCTTGAAAAAGAGCAGTTTCTGCCAGAGCTCTCTCAGCCCCACCTACCTCACAGGGTGTCCGTTGTAGGGAGGGGAAGGGAGAGGAGTTTGTAAGCTGCTCTGAGACTCCTTTGGGTAGTGAAGGGCGGGGTATAAATCCAACTCCTCCTCCTCCTCCTCCTCCTCCTCCTCCTCCTTCCTCTCTTCTTCTTCTTCTTCTTCTCTCTTCTTCTTCTTCCTCCTCTTCTTCTTCTTCTTCTTCTTCTTCTTCTTCTTCTTCTTCTTCTTCTTCTTCTTCTTCTTCTTCTTCTTCTTCCAGATTAGAGTCCATGCACTTAACCACTACATCTATTGTAAAGGTCAATGGCTACACACAATAAGCTATGACTGACTGAGGGATTCTCCTTTTGCCGAAAGCCTCCCTCTTTTGACCAGGGAGAGCGGCCCCCCCATGTCTCCACAGCTGTCGATCAATCTCTCCCCCCCCCCGGTTGGTTCATTCCCTACTCTTCCACAGTTGGCTCTTCTCCGACTGACGGCTCCCCTTCAACATGGCTGCCTATTCAGCGCCTGCCGCAAATTGATTGTGATGGCCAGATGTGCAACCGAAATGCGAACGGAGCCGCTTTTCACGCGATCCAAATTGCCAGTGCTCCAACCGACGCACGGCTTTCTAAATTATAATTGCCGTGCCGTTTTTAAGTGTAGACCATGGTCAGAATCAAGGATGGGTTTTTTCCCCCACCCCCTTTATTCCAACACCTGGGCACCTTCTGTCGACTAGTGCTTATGCAGATTGCTTTCGGTACATCTGCTCGGCTTGGCTCCCTCCAGAGCGCACGTTTGAGATGGAGCTGGTTTGATAGCTCGCTGAAAGCAGAGGCTCAGATGGGCCTGGAGGTGGGGAAAGGTCTGTTGCGCTATTAAAGGACGCTGCCAGCTAAACTCTGGCTAACTGCTAATGTGTCTAGGAGCAGGCGATGTTATGTACACGGAGAGCCAACTCACTCACATGAACATGAAGCTGTGTTACCCTGACTCACACCATGGGTCCATCAAGGTCGGTACTGTATCTACTCAGACAGGCAGCGGCTCTCCAGGGCCTCAGGCAGGGCTGGCTTACCCACTAGGTGAGCTAGGCGCCTAGAGCGCACCGGCCGCAGGGGCGCCAAAAGGCACCCCCACCCCGCGAAAAGCCCCCTTGCCTCTTCCCAGGCTTGCTTGGGTACCCCACAGAGCGCCCAAGCAAGCCGGCGCTGGGAGGGAGGGGGCGGCGGTTTAAACCTCTGCCCCCTTCCCGGCTTTCCTGGGGGTCCCGCAGCCACGGAGCCCCCAGGAAAGCCGGCGCTGGGAGGGAGGGGGCAGAGGCTAGACCCCCGCGCCCTTCGTGGCTTTCCTGGGGGTCCCGCAGCTGTGGAGCCCCCAGGAAAGCCAGCACTGGGAGGGAGGGGGTGGCGGTTTAAACCTCCGCCCCCTTCCCAGCTTTCCTGGGGGTCCCGCAGCCGCGGAGCCCCCAGGAAAGCCGGCGCTGGGAGGGAGGGAGCAGCGGCTAGACCCCCTGCCCCCTTCCTGGCTTTCCTGGGGGTCCCACAGCTGTGGAGCCCCCAGGAAAGCCGGCGCTGGGAGGGAGGGGGTGGCAGTTTAAACCTCCGCCCCCTTCCCGGCTTTCCTGGGGGACCCACAGCTGCGGAGCGCCCAGGAAAGCCAGCACTCCGCTGCCACCCCCGGTTTCCAGGCCTCACCGGGAGGTTGGCATCCCCGGTGGGGGGCGCCCCAGGCTGCCCTGCCCAGGGCACCCAGACACCTGGAGCCGGCCCTGGCCTCAGGCTGAGGTCTTTCACATCACCTGCTGGTACTACCTGGTCCTTTTAATTAGTGATGCTGGGGATAAGAACATAAGAACGTAAGGGAAGCCAAGGTTGGATCAGGCCAGTGGCCCATCCAGTTCAACAGTCTGTGTCACACAGTGGCCAGAAATACCAGGTGCCATCAGGGGGTCCAGCAGTGGGGCCAGGGCACTAGAAGCCCTCCCACTGTTGATCCCCTCAAGCACCAAGAATACAGAGCATCCCTTGCCCCAGACTGAGAGTTCCTATCTATACCTTGTGGCTAATAGCCACTGATGGACCTCTGCTCCATATGTTTATCCAATTCCCTCTTGCATTCATCCATGCTTGTAGCTGCCACCACCTCCTGTGGCAGTGAATTCCATGTGTTAATCACTTTTTAGGTGAAGAAGGACTTCCTTTTATCTGTTTTAACCAGACCACTCAGCAATTTCATGGAGTGCCCACAAGGAGTTCTTGTATTGTGAGAAAGGGAGAAAAGGACTTCTTTCTCGACCTGCTCTATCCCATGCATAATCTTATAAACCTCGATCACGTCACCCCTCAGCCGTCGTTTCTCCAAGCTAAAGAGCCCCGAGCGCTTTAACCTTCCTTCATCGGGAAAGCGTTCCAACCCTTTGATCATTCTAGTTGCTGGAGGGGGCAGCAGTGGGAGGGCTTCTGGTGCCCTGGCCCCACTGCTGGACCTCCTGATGGCACCTGGTATATTTTGGCCACTGTGTGACAGAGTGTTGGACTAGATGGGCCATTGGCCTGATTCAACATTGTCTTCTCTTATGTTCTTATGTTGAAGATGGTTATCATATTGCCTCTCGATCATCTCCTCTCCAGGCTAAACATACCCAGCTCCTTCAACCTTTCCTTGTAGGACTTGGTCTCCAGACCCCTCACCATATTCATTGCTCTCCTCTGGACATGTTCCAGCTTTTCTATAGCTTTCTTAAATCATGGTGCCCCAAACTGAACACAATACTCTAGGTGAGGTCTAACCAGAGCAGAGCAAAGCGGTGCCATCACATCTCATGATCTGGACACTATTCTGTTGATGCAGCCCAAAATCGCATTTGCCTTTTTAGCAACCGCATCACACTGCTGACTCATGTTCAGTGTATGGTCTACTAAGACCCTTAGATCCTTTCGCACATACTACTGCCAAGACAAGTCTCCCCCCATCCTATAATTATGCATTTGATTTCTCCTACCTAAATGCAGAACTTTACATTTATCCCCACTGAAGATAATTTTATTTGTTTTAGCCCAGTTTTCCAGTTCACTCATCGTGAACACTTTCTTCTTCTTTAGACAAACAGGCCAACTAGCCCAAGTTCCATGCCTAAACAGGCAATCTCTGGAAATTATTTACAGGGGAGGCCCCGTTGGAACCGTCTGAATGACAGAGGGACTGGGTGAGTGGGGTGGGGGTAACACAGAAATATCGACTCCCCCTTCCCTGATTTCAGCACGTACTAGAGAACTTCACACCCGTGGCAAACTAAGAAGGCTGTGAATTTTGTCGCAAACATGTTCAGCTGGCAACCTTCGTGTGCTCAAAGTTGGTGATCGGATGTGAGCCAGCCACTTGTTCTGTCTGGTCTGTGCCTAACAGTCATGAGCACTTGCTAAACCAGTTTGCACCAAGTTTTCCGAAAACGGCGCATGTGCATAGATGCTGCCGATTCATGGGAACCTTCACATTACAGAGGACGTTGAGTTGACCTCTGGTGAGCAGTGCTAGTAGGAATCGTCAAGGGGAGGTATGGGCCCTTATGCTACAGTTGCCAACTTCCAGATGACACCTGGAGATCACCCGCTATTAGAATTGAACTCCAGACAGCCAAGATCAGTTCCCCAGAAGAAGATGGCGGCTTTGGAGGGTGGAATCTATGGCATTATACCCTGCCGAGGCATTATACCCTCAAATCCGACCCTCTCTGGGCTCCAACACCAAAATCTCCAGGTATTCCCGAACCCAGAGCCCATGCTCCCTCTAAGCTGTGGAGTCTTGTGAGCAAAAATCCTACTTTGTGAGCTACTGGCATTAAAGTTGTGAGTAAGCGATTTGGCTGCTGCATCAGTTAGTGAGCTCTGGAGCCATCCTTCCTGAGCGGAGACAAAAATCTGTGAGCCGGAGGCTAGAAAACCTGCGAGCCAGCTCACTCTAACTCAGCATAGAGGGAACACTGCCCAGAGCTATGCCCTCTTTGTGGGACCTCACGCGAAACACGATTCTGGACTAGATGGACCCCCGCTCTGACCCTGCATGGCTACTCTTATGTTCTGGAAAGGCGACATTTCATCCAAGGATCAGTAGCTCCAGAAAGGAAAGGGTTCGCTGAAATCTACATAAGAACATAAGAGAAGTCAATGTTGAATCAGGCCAATGGCCCATCCAGTCCAACACTCTGTCACACAGCGGCCAAAATATACCAGGTGCCAGCAGGAGGTCCAGCAGTGGGGCTAACCCCACTAATTCCTCCGGCTCGGAGTTGCATGAAACAGATTCACTTTGGGTTACTAAATCAAGAGTCTTTTGTCTAGACTCGATTGCTTTCCAGCCAAAGTGCATACTGGGGGGGTGGGTGCGCACACACCACATAACATTACGGCTATTTGTGGAAGATGGGGGTGGGGAACGGCGCGCATTCCCCTCGGATATGATCGCTGAACTTCGAGCCGTGGATTATCCAATTTGACATTAATATTGGTTAGTTGTAGGTAAGCGTTTGCCCCTTCCGATGAAGAGAATCTGCTGGGGGTGCGGGACGGGGGACGGGGGACATGGTCGGAATAGCAACACACGGCTCCATTAGGCTCCTGAGTCTCGATTTGTAAATCACTTAAATGGTAATAAAACTCGGGGATGGAAATAAAAGTGGCAAAGCTTGGCTTTCCACATGCTAAATAATTCAAAGGCAGTGTGCGTATGGGGGGGAGGGGGATCCCAGGCCTGTAAATTCAGAGCCTGAAACGCAACAATGGGTGGGATCTGAGAAGGAGGAGGAGGAGGAAGAGGAGGAGGAGAGGAGGAGGAGGAAGAGGTGGAAGAAGAGGAAGAGGAGGAGGAGAAGAAGAGGAGGAGAAAGAGGAGGAGAAGAGGAGGAGGAGGAAGAGGTGGAAGAAGAGGAAGAGGAGGAGAAGAAGAAGAGGAGGAGGAAGAGGAGGAAGAAGAGGAGGAGGAGGAGAAGAGGAGGAAGAGGAGGAAGAAGAGGAAGAGGAGGAGGAGGAGAGGAGGAGGAGAGGAGGAGGAGGAAGAGGTGGAAGAAGAGGAAGAGGAGGAGAAGGAGGAGGAGGAAGAGGAGGAGAAGAGGAGGAGGAGGAAGAGGTGGAAGAAGAGGAAGAGGAGGAGAAGAAGAGGAGGAGGAGAAAGAGGAGGAGAAGAGGAGGAGGAGGAAGAGGTGGAAGAAGAGGAAGAGGAGGAGAAGAAGAAGAGGAGGAGGAAGAGGAGGAGGAGGAAAAGAGGAGGAGGAAGAGGAGAAGAAGGAGGGAGAGTAGGAGGAGGAGGAGAAGAAGAGTAGGAGGAGATGTATGGATGGATTCAGCACAGAGTCACAGAATCATAGAATGATAGAATGTTAGAGTTGGAAGGGACCCTGCAGGTCATGTAGTCCAACCCCCTGCCCTCTGCAGGAGCGTAGCCGAAAGTCAGCTCTACAGCATACCTGAAAGATGGTCGTCCAGCCTCCGATCGAAAACATCCAGTGAAGGAGCATCCACCACCTCCCGAGGCAGATTGTTCCACTGCTCAACCACTCTGACAGTCAGGAAGTTTCGCCTGATATCTAGCCGGTGACGACTCCCTTGTAATTTCCACACATTCGATCTAGTCTTGCAGTCAGGAGCAAGAGAGAATAGATCTGCTCCATCGTCTTCGTGACAGCCTGTTGTGTACCTGGGGAAGCCTGCAAACGTGGTCGGGCAAACACGTGGTCGAGCGAAGGAATCCGAGCTTCGCTACCAGAGACAATAGCCCGAATGGATCCTAGTGTGCAGCTATAGGAAAGCTAGGATCCAAGGAGAGGCCTATGGGTCTAAGGGTACAATGTAAATATCCTATCATGGGTGTGTGTGGGGGTGTTTGGGTGTGGTGTGAGTTGCGCATATAAGCCGGCCTGTGGGCCGGCAAAGCCATCTCTTGTTCTTCTTAAATAAAGTATGAATCACTACGCTTTGCATCAGTCTCAGTACTTGGAGAGCCAGTCTGGTGTAGTGGTTAAGTGTGTGGACTCTAATCTGGGAGAACCGGGTTTGATTCCCCACTCCTCCACTTGCACCTGGCTGGATGACCTTGGACAAGCCATAGTTCTGATAAGAGCTGTTCTTGAAAAAGAGCAGTCTCTGTCAGAGCTCTCTCAGCCCCACCTACCTCACAGGGTGTCTGTTGTGGGGAGGGGAAGGGAGAGGAGTTTGTAAGCCACTCTGAGACTCCTTTGGGTAGTGAAGGGCGGGGTATAAATCCAATCTCTTCTCTTCTTCTTTATACAGCCCTTCCAATATTTGAAGACTGCCATCATGTCCCCTCTAAGCCTTCTCTTTTCCCAGGCTAAACATACCCAACTCTTTCAGCCTTTCCTCATAAGACTTGGATTCCAATCCTCTCACCATCCTGGTCGCCCTCTTTTGGACACGCTCCAGCTTGTCAACATCCTTCCTAAAATGTGGTGCCCAAAACTGGACACAGGACTCCAGGTGAGGCCTGGCCATAGCAGAATAGAGCGGAACGACCACCTTCTGTGATCTGGACACAACACTTCCAGATGTTTCCAGTCAATACAGATGTTTTCCTTTTTTGAAAGGACAGATGTGCTGGATCAGACCAACAGTTGACCACACATACAAAAACAAACATGAAGGTGCCGTCTATTGAAGCAGACCCTTGGTCCATCGAGGGGTCGCCATGTTAGTTTGTCTGGAACAGCAGAAAAGAGCACAGAGATTTTGTGGCTGGGGAAACCATAAATAAGGAGTGAGGCAGGCCTAGAGAGGCATTGGGGGCAGGTAATATGAATGCCATCGGCTGCGGTGGCTCAGGTGGTTAAGATGCTGAGCTGCAGACTGGAAGGTCGGTAGTTCGGCAGTTCGAGACCCAAGTGCTGCAAGACGGAGTGACCTCCCGTCTCTGGCCCCAGCTCCTGCCGACCTAGAAGAAGAAGAAGAAATTGGATTTATATCCCGCCCTTCACTTTTGAGTCCCATAGCGGCTTACAAACTCCTTTCCCTTCCCCTCCCCATAACATACACCCTGTGAGGCAGGTGGGGCTGAGAGAACTCTAAGACAAACTGCTCTTTCAGGAACAGCTGTGCCAGAGCTTGTGGCTGACCCAAGGTCACATCAGCAGGTGCAAGTGGAGGAGTGGGGAATCAAACCCGGTTCTCCCAGATTAGAGTCTGCGCACTTAATCACTACACCAAACTGGCTTGAACCTAGCAGTTTGAAAGCAAGAAACTGCAAGTAGACAAATAGGTACCGCTTCAGTGGGAAGGTAACAGCGTTCCGTGCGCCTTGGCATTTAGTCATGCCAGCCACATGACCACAAAGAAGTCTTCGGACAGCGCCGGCTCTTCGGCTTGGAAACGGAGATGAGCACCGCATCCCTAGAGTCGGATTCGACCGGCTTTCGAGCAAGTAAAACCTTTACCTTAATACGAATGCCATACCTGTAATGCTGGTGGGGACCAGTGTTCCCTCCAAGCTGAGTTAGTGTGAGCTAGCTCACAGTTTTCTTAGCCTCCGGCTCGCGCACTTTTGCCCTCGCTCGGGAAAGATGGCTCCAGAGCAAACTAATTTATGCAGGAGGCAAATGGCTCGCTCACAACTTTAATGCCAGTCGCTAACAAAGTGGGATTTTTGCTCACAAGGCTCCATGGTTTAGAGGTGAGCATTGGTGGGGACTGGCAAATGTCTTCCCTTCCTAGCCTGTCTTGTTCGTTGTTGTCTCCTGGAAGGATGTTTTGCCTGCATTTCCTCATTGTTTTGCATCCCTGGGGACCAGATAGTGAACAGTGGCCCGGTAGCGTCGATCACTAGACATCCTCTGCTGGACTGGTTGCTACGACTAGAAATTTTGTAATGGGCTTGCTCCTATTCAAGTACTTGCAATGGAACTGAAAGTAAGTTTAAAACTATTCTAGCTCAGAATGATAACAAACACTATTCCGTTCAGCTTCGTGTCTTTTTCCGCTCCTTATAACGATGCCTCTTCTAGGAGAGAGCGAATAAAGAAGAAAACAAATAAGAAGCTATACTGTTTTAAAAAGAAACGAAGCCGAATCAAGAGGCTGACACCTTCCAACTTTATAAGGCTACTCGTGAGGAAGGCTGGTGAAATGAGTGCAAAAACCGGTGTGCTCGTCGAGGATACGATGATGTTGGACTTTGCTTTGCTGATGTCCGAGGTTTCTAACGATACTGTAAGATTAACAGCTTCGCAAATTGATGCTCATAGAATTATTAAATGTTAATCTTATCACCGTAGTTCTTTGTTAGCTGTCGCAGTGTGGCTGAACTTGATCTGACTTGGGGTGGGGGGAGAGAAGCATTCTTTGACCAGAGCTCAGTGGCAGAATACATGCTTTGCCGGCCAAAGGTCCTTGAAATGGAAGGGACTCACAGGCCATCTAGTCTGACCCCCCTGTTGAATGCAGGGAATTCAAAGTGAGGAGCTCAGAGCTGGACTCAGGATGAGTCCTGATTCGCTCTGAGGAAAGAGACTGCCTTCCCCTCCCAGAACCCTGGCCCCTCAAGGCTCCACCCCCCAAATCTCCCAGAATTCCCCAGCTCACAGTTGAACAAACTTAGAGTCCAGTGGTGCCTCTAAGACCAACGAAGGTTTATTCAGGGTATGAGCTTTCCTGTGCAAGGCACATTTTCCCAAAAGCTCACACCTTGAATAAAACCTTTATTTAGAGCCAGTCTGGTGTAGTGGTTAAGTGCGCGGACTCTTATCTGGGAGAACCGGGTTTGATTCCCCACTCCTCCACTTGCACCTGGCTGGACGACCTTGGGTCAGTCACAAGCTCTGGTACAGCTGTTCCTGAAAGAGCAGTTTGTGTTAGAGCTGTTAGGGTGTCTGTTGTGGGGAGGGGAAGGGAAAGGAGTTTGTAAGCCTCTCTGAGATGCCTTTGGGCAGTGAAGGAGGGGTATAAATCCAATCTCCTCCTCCTCCCTCCTCCTCCTCCTCCTCCTCCTCTTCTTCTTCTTCTTCTTCTTCTTCTTCTTCTCCTTCTTCTTCTTCTTCTTCTTCTTCTTCTTCTTCTTCTTCTTCTTCTTCTTCTTCTTCTTCTTCTTGCCACTGGACTCTTCTGGTCACCACATCTCAAAAAGGATATTATAGCATTGGAAAAAGTGCAGAGAAGGGCGACTAGAATGATAAAAGGGTTGGAAGGGAAGACCTTCCCTATGAAGAAAGGTTAAAATGCTTGGGGCTCTTTAGCTTGGAGAAATGACAGCTGAGGGGTGACATGATTGAGGTTTATAAGATTATGAATGGGATAGAGCAGGTTGAGAAAGAAGTACTTTTCTCCCTTTCTCACAATACAAGAACTCGTGGGCAATCCATGAAATTGCTGAGCAGTCGGGTTAGAACAGATAAAAAGGAAATACTTCATCACCCAAAGAGTGGTTAACATATGGAACTCACTGCCACAGGAGGTGGTGGCAGCTACAAGCATGAACGGTTTCAAGAGGGAATTAGATAAACATATGGAGCAGAAGTCCATCAGTGGCTATTAGCCACAGGGTATAGATGGGAACTCTCAGTCTGGGGCAGGTGATGCACTCTATTCTTGGTGCTGGGGGGGGGCAGCAGTGGGAGGGCTTCTGGTGTCCTGGCCCCACTGCGGGACCTCCTGATGGCACCTGGTATATTTTGGCCGCTGTGTGACAGAGTGTTGGACTGATGATGTGGCTGGATGGGCCATTGGCCTGATTCAACATTGGCTTCTCTTATGTTCTTATGGACTCTTAAATTTGCTCTGCTGCTTCAGACCGAACACGGCTACAAAAAACCGAAGCCAGGTCTTCCTTGCTGTTCAAAGTTCACGAGCAGTGTTCCCTCTAAGCTGAGCTAGTGTGAACTAGCTTACAGTTGTTTCGCCTCCGGCTCACGCATTTTTGTCTCCGCTCGGGAAGGAGGGCTCCAGAGCAAATGAATTTACGCAGGAGCCCAATCGCTCGCTCACAACTTTAATGCCAGGAGCTCACAAAGTCGAATTTCGGCTCGCAAGACTCCACAGCTTGGAGGGAGCATTGCTCATGAGTGCTGCATTTGCCTTCTCTCTCTTCAATCTGTATCCAGAAAAGCTGTCAATCTGACATGTGACAGTTCTACTAATGGCTATTAGTCACAGAAGCGAAATAGAATTTCCATGTTTAGAGGAACTATACCTCTAAATACCAGTTGCTAGGGAAGGGAAGGCAAGGATTGGGGAGTAGTTCATTTCAGAGTGCAGCCAGGATGGTCTGCAACAGAACAGCTAAGGTTCGAGCCCAGGAGCATTTTAGAGCCCGTTTAGGTTTTCAGGGTATTTCATGAGACTGGTGGATTTCCACTCCATGTGGCCGAACTTGGTGCCTTCCGTGAAGATAGCTTCAGGGGGTGCTCATGTGGTTCTGCAATAGAACAACTGGATGCAAGTTCAGTACCACCA
Source organism: Gekko gecko (assembly GCA_029375565.1). Classification (NCBI taxonomy): domain Eukaryota; kingdom Metazoa; phylum Chordata; class Lepidosauria; order Squamata; family Gekkonidae; genus Gekko; species Gekko gecko. Next base: position 70,678,755 of record JAPDNY010000009.1, read on the forward strand.
GGTCCACAGCTGCAAGGGGGCCCATGCAGGGCGATGCCCCCTCCTGAATGTGTCCTGCCCCCTCAGCCATGCCTTTTCGTCGTCGTCCCCCCTTTGCTTCCCAGTAAGGCATGAGCCAAGCTAGAGCCTTGTGAACATAGGGGAGAAACAGGGGAGGCAGGCTGAAGGTGGGCGCAGGAGTAGCCACTGCGGAGAGACAAAGCCTGGCCAGGGTTGTGCGTGCCGCGGTCTGAGCAAGGGCATGAGCACCCCTGGAGAGGATGATGATGCCACTGTGATGGAGCCCTTCTTCATTGAGGTGAGCAGGGAAGGGGTGCCTCAGCCAGCTTCCTTGGGAGTCAGCCCCCGGTGGTCGACAAGGCACCTACCATGGAGCATACACCCCATGGGAGTTGCCTCCTGGACATTCGGGGATGGGGTTCCCCCCCTTCTCCTCCTCCATCTCCCTTCTACCAAATGAGGTAGGTGGCCACTGGGAGAGAGAGATATTTAGTTTAAAAGGGATTATCAGAACAATGTTGGAGTCCAGCGGCACCTTTCAGACCAACAAGGTTTCATTCAAGGTATAAGCTTTCGAAGTGCAAGGCATACTCCCTCAGATACAGTGAAGCAGAATTTCTTCATCCATTACATATAGGAAGGAGGGAGGGGATAGTTAGTTGCCAGGAAGGGCCAATTAGAGACAGGAACAAAAACTGTAAATAAAGCCTAAGTCACACCTTAGAGACCAACACCATTTCCAGGATACCAGCTTTCAAGGGAGATTTGATGGTTGAAAACTTTCGCCACGAAAATCTTCTTGGTGTCTAAGGTTCTACTGGACTTGAATCAAGCTGGGGACAGGTTGTGGTCTTCATCCCTGGATAGGCAGCTGTGAGAACCCAGTTTCTGGATGAGGTGTCTTCATCCAGAATTCCCACTCTTTTTGTTTTTATGTCCTTTCGTTAAGGAATTCACAGCATCTCTCGTGATCACTATCGCCTCGAATACAAATCAACGGTTTCCTTCCTGATACAGAAAAAGACTTTAAACACTGCCGTAAAACATTAACATTCCCCACAAAAAAGCAATGCTGATAATATACATTTTCAATTCCTTCTGGCAGCCCACATCTACCCAACAGGAACAGCCGGCCTATAACGTGCTGAATTGTCTCACTGTAAAATGTAGTACCCTTCCGAGCACTGGGGAATATATCTCTCTGACGGATAGCGTCGGAATGCTTCAAGTCATTTGTTGCCGAAAACACACTCGTCGACCAAGCCTGTTAAAATATGTAAACTTCAGCAAAGGGAAGAGGGCCACTAAATTAAACGTTCCTGTTTGACGGAGGTCAGTAGCACCAGAGAGGTGCCCCTGGAGCTGTGGGAAATGAAAGAGAGAGAGAAGGCATTTCACACACACTTCTTATTAAGGATTAATATAATTGCTGTAATCAGCAATTGCAATTGTTCAAGGTTCTCTCTTCTTTGGCGCCATCAATAAGCAAAAGGGAGAAAGAAGAAATCAGAAGGTGAGTGAGATTGGGAAGGGGCAGACACAAAGGAGCTAGAAAAAGATTCTTAAGTGTACAGATTTGCTGTTGGGATGGCAAGAAAGATCAAGATAATTCATACCATTGTATTCCCCATTACTATATACAAATGTGAAAGTTATCTAGTTTAGGGACATTATTCCTAACAAACCAATCAGGGGCTGAGTTCAGACTGGCAGTTTGCCCTGAGATAGGTGCGTTTCAGCAGCGTTTCACAACCAGATTAAAGGGGCTGTTCACATAGGCACATCAGTCTCGTGTTCCCCAGCCGTACTCAACCCGTCTTGTAACGCTTCCCTCCCAAGTTTAAAAGATACCTGGTGAAAGTGGTATCAAACCCTGGAAAGCATGTCTATCCTGTGTATAACCCACACCAACAAAGTGTGAATGCTAAAATCTGCGGTTTTTGCTTGTGTGCATGTGCGCATATATGTGCTCATGAGCTCAAGTGCATATCTCCACATTAGTGAAACAGAAAACCGCACCTTACAGCTGTGCCTTTGGGCCAACAGTGTGAACGCTCCCTCACGCCTCCTCCCGGTATGCTCCAGCATCAGTCGGCACAGTGTGACCAGGAAAACCCAGAACAGGTTGTTCTGGGGCTTTTTGCCATGACTCCCTCCCACTTCAAACTGCCAGTCTGAACTCAGCCAGGGTTTCATCAGTCCTAGAACTAAGAATGACCCTAGAACCAACGGTGTAGAGCAGGTAGTAAGAGTCTCATCTTGCCCGTTCTGATGGAATCCCAGCCCCCCAAATTCCTGCTAAGCCACTAAAGTTGACCCCATACTGAGACTCAGCTGATTCTATACTGCCCAACCTTGGGCCAAAGGGACAGGAGAACCGACCACAAGCTTGTGCACAAGGGGCAGAGCTCCCTTAAATTTTGCCTACCCGTTGCATCTGCCAAAGCACTCACGAGCCATAATGCCCAGCTTGCTTTCCCAGCATGCCTCAAGCCTTTGCTCCTTCAAAATGGCGGCATGGCCAAAACCATCCACCCTCCCCCAGTAGGCACAAGGAGTGGAATAATTATCATAATCTATAATGTACTGGGTCCAGACGCGTCGTGTGTGAATCAGCTCATATTTTATTAAGAATGTTAAGTAGGAGACTTTACACAATTTGGATTTCAGCAAAAGTGATCCAGCTTTATTATAACGGCAAACTCAACACAGGAACACACAACAAACAAGTGGAGAACAGCTCCCTTTTTGAACCATCCCGGGCTGTCAAAGCCACACCCGTAACAAGTTAAAGACCAATTACAATGCAGGGATAAAGGCCAATCAGGACTGTTCCCTTTTTGATACATATTTACATGTTGGTTGGTTCTATACAAAAGGTTTCACAGAAACCAGCCAATAGAATGCGACAGATTACAATCCACATTCAGTCTGAAGCTTAACACAGAAAAGAATAGGATGGATTCCACTTCAAGACATAACAAAGAATGTGCAAACTAAGACAGGGAACCACAGGACCCGGGCCCTACTTAAATGCCCTCCAAACCACACCCCATATTCACCCTGGCACCCGTGACTGGTTTATTTACAGTGCACCCACAGCCATAGGTCCCTTGTAGGATCCGGGCTGACTGGTTGGTCTATTGCTGTATCCTCTTAGTCCGTCATTTCTGGTTGCAAAGTTCTGCTCATTCGTATTACCATGCGTTTGTCCGACCTCTTGTGCAGCCCTTAGTCGGTACACAACATAAGTTCAGCTGGGAATTGCCTTTAAGGAGGCTGTGGCTCCAACTTCATTAACAAAAGCCATCTTCAGATCAGGCAGAAATGTGTACATTTCTCAGTTTCCAAGTACTCCCTGCCAGACTGCTTAGGCTGAAATATGAGTCGATGCATTTTTCAGCAGCATGAATCTTCTTTTTTTTAAAAAAAAAAAAAAAGAGAGAGAGAGTTATGTGAAACTGGAAAGAATATACAGTCTCATGAATACTGCCCCATGCTTCCCAGGGGACAGAGAGGTGTATTTATTATTAATTTAGCAGCTGTGTCTGAAGAAGTGTTGCATGCACACGAAAGCTGATACCCAGAATTAAACTTTGTTGGTCTTAAAGGTCCCAACTGGACTCACACTTTGTTCTGTTGCTTCGGACCAATACGGCTCTTCCCACCTGAATTTAACAGATTTCTGTGTAGCTTATCCATCTAAAATGGTTAAGGTGGCTTACAAATGAGACAACAATAGGATATCTAGTTCCTAGGGAAAAAATGGCATTCGGAAAAAGGGCCTTCTGAGGCTCAGTCTATGTATGATGAAAAAGGAAAGGACCTAAGGTTGCTAGAGATCTCCCAGAATTGCAACTATCTCTAGGCTATATAAGGCTGCGGCCACACGCATGGAATAATCCACTTCCAATGCACTTTCGAAAGGGATTTTGCCAGTTCACACAGCAAAATCCAGTTGGAAAGCACACTGAAAGAATGGTAAAAGGGTCAGAACACTTTCCCTATGAAGAAAGATTAAAACGCCTGGGGCTCTTTAGCTTGGAGAAATGACGGCTGAGGAGTGATGTGATCGAGGCTTATAAGATTATGCATGGGATAGAGCAGGTCGAGAAAGAAGTCCTTTTCTCCCTTTCTCACCATACAAGAACTCGTGGGCACTCTATGAAATTGCTGAGCAGTTGGGTTAGAATAGATAAAAGGAAGTCCTTCTCACCCAAAAAGTTATTAACACATGAAATTCACTGCCATGGGAGGTGGTGGCAGATACAAGCATGGACGGCTTCAAGAGGGAATTGGATAAACACAGAGAGCAGAGGTCCATCAGTGGCTATTAGCCACAGGGTATAGATAGGGACTCTGGGGCAGGTGATGGTCTGTATTCCTGGTGCTGGGGGGAGGGGTCAGCAGTGGGAGGGCTTCCAGTGTCCTGACCCCACTGATGGACCTCCTGATGGCACCTGGTATTTTTGGCCACTGTGTGACAAGGTGTTGGACTAGATGGGCCATTGGCCTGATCCGACACTGGCTTCTCTTATGTTGTTACATTCTTATGATTATTTAGTGTGTGTGACCACAGCCCCAATCACTTTTTTAAAAAAATTGTTTAAAGGCATTTATTCCAATTCTCCTGGAAACAAGGCTGTCTTGAAAGGTGTACTGTGTGGCATTATACCATACAAAGAACCCTCCCTTCCCTAAACCTCACTCTCCTGGGCTTCACCCTCAGATTTCCAGGTATTTCCAATCTCAGAGTTGGCAAGTGCCATGTATAAATAATAGTTCCAAGTAGGTTAGTCATGTTGATCTGAAGCAACAGAACAAAGTTTGAGTCCAGTGGTACCTTTTAAGACCAACAACATTTAATTCTGGGTATAAGCTTTCACGTACATGCACATTTCTTCTGATACATTGAAACAGACTTTGCCAACCATTACATATAGGTAGGAGGATTCGTTGTCAGGAGGGGCTAGTTGGAGACAAGATGCGTAAGTAACTGAGTGACAGGTATAGCTAAGATTGGATTAAAGCAGTTGGTAAGTCCTGTGAATAGCAGCAAATGAGCATACAGGTAATAAAAGAGTTAACAAACACATGCGAGAATGGAGTGACTTAGTAAGTGTAGTGAGATAAGAACCCAGTATCTCTGTTAAGCCCGGGGTGTTCCATTGTCCTGAGTGTTGTAATAACTTTTAATTCAGCAACCTGCCATTCTAATCTCTTTCTGAAACTCCTTCGTCTAAATAATGTTAATCATAGTGACTGGCGATATGACATGGGGTTATCAGTGGCATACTCTCGTAAAAATCCATCTTCATGCTACAGTGACTGTTTTGTGTTTCCTTGTTTCCAGCTCTGCCCCATAGAGGCACTAATTCTTGTTGTGAAACTGTTGAAAGTCCAAAATAATAAACTAAAGAGAATGCACTGGCAGTTAAGACAGGCCATTAATGCAGGGATGATTCATGCCCATCTGTGATCCTTGACAGCCTTCTAATATTTGACAGTATTTAACTGTTGACACACAATGGCGGTTCAGATCACAGCATTTCACAGACTTCTACGATATTTAATATCTGCCAGTTGGCAGTTTGCGAGATTTCATCTTTTTGACGCTTGACAAAAAAACCCCCAAAAAACAGATGGCAAAAAAACTTTCTTTTCATTATATTACGGTATGCCAATTTACAAAGATTAAACTGGAAACAAGGAGAAAGTTTGGTATGTCTTAATGTCCAAATTATCTTTTGTTTTCATGAAATCAAGACTCTCAGATCGCTCTCTACCCCCCCCTCCCCAATCTGGCATGATTCGTTTTTTGCCGGCCTCCGAATCTTAGTCAGCACCAGAGTTTCGTGAGGGTGCCGTTGACTGGTGACTAACGTTTTCACCATGGTTACCGAACTCGACAGGAATCTGAAATGTTCCCATTTCTAACTCCTCCACATACTCAGCAGAACAAATGACACAGTGAGTTACAAGTGAGGATAAACTGATGGTTTGAAAGAGGGCTAAACTGCCCAAAGGGAGGGCGGCCAGAGCCGGGGACAAAATTTGGAGGGATGAGGTGGAGGGAGATAATTTTTTTCTCTGGGTCCCGTGACGACGCTTAGCATCTCTGTCCAAAGAGCTTTACTTTCGGATCATAAGATCAAATGTCACATTTCAAAAGCATACCTTAAAAGCGGCGCTCCCTCTAAGCTGTTGAGTCTTGTGAGCAAAAATTCTACTTTGTGAGTTACTGGCATTGGTGTAGTGGTTAAGTGTGCAGAGTCTAATCTGAGAGAACCGGGTTTGATTCCCACTCCTCCACTTGCACCTGCTGATGTGACTTTGGGTCAGTCACAAGGTCTGGTACAGCTGTTCCTGAAAGAGCAGTTTCTGTCAGAGCTCTCTCAGCCCTACCTACCTCACAGGGTGTTTGTTGTGGGGAGGGGAAGGGAAAGGAGTTTGTAAGCCGCTCTGAGACTCCAAGTGAAGGCCTGGATATAAATCCAATCTCCTCTTCTTCTTCTTCTTCTTCTTCTTCTTCTTCTTCTTCTTCTTCTTCTTCTTCTTCTTCTTCTTCTTCTTCTTCTTCTTCTTCTTCTTGTTGCGAGCGAGCCATTTGGCTCCTGCATCAATGAGTTTTACTCTGGAGCCACCCTTCCTGAGCGAAGGCAAAAATGTCTGAGCTGGAAGCTAAAAAAAGCTGTGAGCTAGCTCACACTGACTCAGTTTAGAGGGAACGTTGCTCAAAAGGCAGTGTGGTGAAATAGGATTCGAATCTGGAGAGGGTTGGGTTCAAATCCAATCACCGTCTGCCTAATATACTTCACAGGAAGAAGAGAAGAGTAGGTTTTTTATACCCCATTTCCCTTTGCCTGAATGAGTCTCCAAGGCTGCAGTCACACTCACTAATACTGTTAGCTTGGTGTAGTGGTTAAGTGTGTGGACTATAATCTGGGAGAGCTGGGTTTGATTCCCCACTCCTCATAAGAACATAAGAACATAAGAGAAGCCAATGTTGAATCAGGCCAATGGCCCATCTAGTCCAACACTCTGTCACACAGCGGCCAAAATATACCAGGTGCCATCAGGAGGTCCAGCAGTGGGGCCAGGACACTAGAAGCCCTCCCACTGCTGCCCCTCCAGCACCAAGAATAGAGTGGATCACCTGCCCCAGACTGAGAGTTCCCATCTATACCCTGTGGCTAATAGCCACCGATGGACTTCTACTCCATATGTTTATCCAATTCCCTCTTGAAACTGTCCATGCTTGTAGCTGCCACTACCTCCTGTGGCAGTGAATTCCATATGTTAATCACTCTTTGGGTGAAGAAGGACTTCCTTTTATCTGTTCTAACCCGACTGCTCAGCAATTTCATGGAGTGTCCACGAGTTCTTGTATTGTGAAAAAGGGAGAAAAGTACTTCTTTCTCAACCTGCTCAATCCCATTCATAATCTTATAAACCTCAATCATGTCACCCCTCAGCCGTCTTTTCTCCAAGCTAAAGAGCCCCAAGCATTTTAACTTTTCTTCATAGGGAAGGTGTTCCAACCCTTTTATCATTCTAGTCGCCCTTCTCTGCACTTTTTCCAATGCTATAATATCCTTTTTGAGATGTGGTGACCAGAACTGTACACAGTATTCCAAATGAGGTCGCACCAATGATTTATACAGGGGCATGATAATACTGGCTGATTTGTTTTTAATTCCCTTCCTAATAATCCCCAGCATAGCGTTGGCCTTCTTTATTGCAGCTACACACTGTCTAGACATTTTCATCAAGTTATCCACTACGACTCCAAGATCTCGCTCTTGGTCCGTCTCTGCCAGTTCAGACCCCATCAACGTGTATTTATATTTAGGATTTTTGGCTCCACTTGCACCTGCAAGGTACATAGCCTGGGGAAATCCTACAAGATAATGACTCAGCCCTACTACACCTTCTGGAGTAGATACAAATTACCAGGGCTCTTTTTGTAGCAGGAACTCCTTTGCATATTAGGAGACACACCCCTAATGTAGCCAATCCTCCAAGAGCTTACAGCAGCCCATGCAAGAAGAGCTCTGTGAGCTCTGGGAGGATTGGCTACATTAGGGGTGTGTCACCTAATATGCAAAGGAGTCCCTGCTACAAAAAGAGCCCTTCAAATTACTTGCCTACCTTTTTTCTGCTCATCTTGACATAGAGAGTCCTCCATCTTTCTGTGCTATACCTCTGAGGAAGCCAGTCACAGCTGCTGGTGAAACATCAGGTCCTACAATGCCAAGACCACGGCCACACAACCTGGAAATCGACAGCAACTAATGAACTCCGGCCGTGAAAGCCTTTGCCAACAAATTTTGAATGGCTTGAACGATCGGATCTTCCTTCTAATGAGTCAAGCCCTCGGTCAATCTACTGTTGCATTGTCTCCTCTGACCGGCAACATCTCTCAAGCAAGGGGAAAAAAACCCAAAAGGAGCATTGTTGTGGAGAGCGGGATTTCTTTTCGAGTAACTCACTTGCTTAGTTCCTGCCTGTGTTCCTTCTGAGCTGTGTTAGCGTGAGCCAGCTCACAGTTTTCTAGCTTGCGGCTCACAGATCGCTGCCATCATATGAACGACCACAACTACTGACACTTTATTATGGTTTTAGTAACAGGGCTCATTTTGTAGCAGGAACTCCTTTGCATATTAGGCCGCACACCCCTAATGTAGCCAATCCTCCGAGAGCTTACAGAGCTCTTCTTACGGGGGCGACTGTAAGCTCATGGAGGATTGGCTACCTTAGGGGTGCGTGGGCTAATATGCAAAGGAGTTCCTGCTTTGAAAAGAGCCCTGGTTTTAGAATTGTTTTAATTGTAACCTATGTTTTAATGTAATGTATCTGTTTTTATGTAAGCAGTCCTGAGCCGGCTCTGGCTGGGAGGGTGGGGGTAGAAATTAGAATAAACAAACAAATAAATAATTTTTTGTTTTAGCTCGGGAAGAGATGGCTCCAGAGCAAACTAATTTATGCAGCGGCCAAATCGCCTGCTCACAACTTTACTGCCGGCAGCTCACAAAGTAGAATTTTTACTCACAAGACGCCACAGCTTAGAGGGAGCGTTGGTTCCGGCCATTTATTCCTCTTATTCTTTCTCTTTTAAAAGAGGAATTTCTCTTTGTAGAAAAAATCAATGTACCCAGGGCTATTTTGGGACAGGAACGCACAGGAACGGAGTTCCGGCTGGCTTCAGAGCTGGCCACACCCACTACAGCCAAAACCTCTGCCTGCCTGGCTACAGAGGGAAGGCCTGGAGAGCGACTCCCCCCAGCGACTCCGAGGCAGGCGGGCCGGGGGGGGACCTGGAAGGTTTGGGGAGGTATTTAAATGTCTCCCTGTGCCTTCCCTGGCCTGTCCAAGGGCCAGCTCACCAGAGTTCCCCACAGCCGCAGGGCACCCGGGCAAGCCAAGGAGAGGCATGGAGTGTGGCCTAATATGCTAATGAGCTGTGCTGTCAGGGGTGTGGCCTAATATGCTAATGAGTTTCTGCTGTTGGGTGTGGCCTATTATGCTAATGAGTTCCTGCTGGGCTTTTTCTACAAAAAAGGTCCTGCCGCTGTGCAAGGTAGACTCTATGGCATTAGAACCAATTGAAGTCCCTCATAAGAACACAAGGAGAGCCCTGCTGGATCAGACCAGTGGTCCATCTAGTCCAGCATCTTGTCTCACACAGTGGCCAACCAGTTCCTCTGGAAGGCCTACAATAGGGCATAGAGGCCGAGGCCTTCCCCTGATGTTGACTCCTGGCTCTGGGATTCAAAACCTCTGCGTGCCTGGCTACAGAGGGAAGGCCTGGAGAGCGACTCCCCCAGCGACTCCGAGGCCGGCGGGCCAGGTGGGGCCCTGGAATGATTGGGGAGGCATTTAAATGCATCCCCGTGCCTTCCCTGGCCTGTCCAAGGGCCAGCTTGCCTGGGCTCCCAGCAGCTGCGGGGCGCCCGGGCAAGCCAAGGGAAGGCATGGGGGTGTGGCCTAATAGGCTAATGAGCTGCACTGTCAGGGGTGTGAACTAATATGCTCATGAGTCTCTGCTGTTGGGTGTGGCCTATGATGCTAATGAGTTCTTGCTGGGCTTTTTCTACCAAAAAAGCCCTGGATGCACCCTTTTGAAACTTCTGCCCTTCCCGTTGTTTTATAGTATGCACCATAGGGGTGGCCCTCTAGCAGGAGGGTAGGAGGGTTTGGGAAGACATTGCCTACCTCTTAGCATCTACAGAGTGAAATTCTGAAAATTTTTGCAAAACTACCTTTACCTGTCCCCTCCTCTCTTCATATTTCTTTTGGATCAAAGCAGAACTGATCAGAAACTGACTCCAAATTCCTAAAAAGAGGGAAAGAAATAGATCGTTGGATTTCAGGGAGGATTTGGGTAAAGAGGAATTAAGAGAGTTTCTCTTAACAGTGCTGGGAAAAGGTCTCTTTTTGCACTTGGCGCTTAGAATACTTTAACTGCAGACACTGAGGACTGAAGCCAATCCCCTTGTGAATGCAAAACATGCACTGCAGAATGGAGTAAAAGCCACTCCTGAACTGAAACAGATTTGTTTTAGTTCGATGCCATAGTACTGGCCTGAATCTCTCTCTTGAAATGTATGATTCTAACAACTTTCTGTCTTCCACTTTGAGGTCCTTTGGGGGTCCAGTAACCCCATCTCCTGGGCTTTCATATTTATGAATATCCAGCTTTGCAGGTGTCAGCAAAGTTAATCATAAATGGGGGGATTTGTCGGTGAATTTGTTTTGACCCGGAAAAAAGTTGATCTAGCCTCGTGTTCCGTTCTCTCTGCCGCCTGGATTGATCACTCCAAGTCCTTGGAAAGGTCTCCAGTGAATCATTCGACCTCCGCCGAGAAACTTCCGCTGAACATTCTTGGAGAAGGACAGTCAGGAAAGTTCGAGCAAATCTAATGGATTTCTCCGGCTGGCGGAGAGAAAACAAATTATCGGCATCGATTAATATTTGGCAAATGCTAACCAGAGGAGCTAATGAAATCTCATGTCCCATGATTGATTAGACACATAATTTATCTGAAAGTCTGTCGAAATATTCCATGGCCATTAGGTTTCTGTGTTGATTCGGCTACTTTGCGAGGGAAAGCGTTTCCGGGACACAGAGACTTCCCCCCCAGCCTGAAGGTTATAGGCAGGGATGTCATGAACGTCTGTGATTTCCCACCATCGAAGCAAACGTGCGCATCCCCTGTTACAGTTACGTGTCTTGAACACATAGGCTGGCTTATGCCTGTTACTTATTTAATTAATTCATTTATATCCTTCCTGTATCCCCGACGGGAACCCGAAGTGGCTTACACCATTCTTCTCTTCTCCATTTTATTCTTAGTGGCAGAGCATCTGCTTGGCAGGAAGGGCAGGGTATAAATCAAATAAGTAAGTAAGTAAGTCAATAAATAAATAAATGTCTCAGGTTCAACCCCCGGCATATCCCGTTAAAAGATCTGGCAGGACGTGATGTGAAAGACCCCTGCCTGAGAAGAGTTTTCGGCTCATCATTCGGAAGAACTTCCTGGCGGTTCGAGCAGTTCCTCAGTGGAACTTGGGCTTCCTTGGGAGGCAGTGGGCTTTCCTCCTTTGGAGGTTTCCAAACAGAGGCTAGATGGCCACCTGACAGCCATGCAGATTCTGGGCCAATCTGCATTTAGCATTTTTTACCAAACCCACACTGGAACAGAAAAAGGTGCAGCTCAAAACCACATTCAGCTACCCCAGGCCAACACCGTACTGACTGCAGAGTCACCCCCAAATGGCCATAAAACAGCCATAAATCTATGCAGACAGCCACAGTAAAGCCAGAGATCAAATGGAGTGAAAGCAGCCTGCAGTCTGGACTCTGCCATAAAATGCGACACTCAATTAAAGTAAAAGCGGCATGCAATGTAGATGGGGATTTCTGTTCCAGTGTGGGTTTGGTAAGACAGCAGAGCAAATGCTAGATGCAGACCGGGCTTCTGTGAACGAGATCACGAGAAAGGAGGGAGGGCAGGAAGGGTCGCCTCAGTTCTCACGGCCCTTTCTTACACGCCCAGGGAAATGCCGATCGCCACTCTGGGGGTCAGGAAGCAATTTTCCCCCAGGTTTGCCTGGAGATCATGGAGGTTTTCTGCCATCTTCTGACCATGGAACAGAGATCACTGGGGGTGTGGAGGGGAAGTATTTGTGAATTCCCTGCATTGTGCAGGGGGTTGGACTAGAGGACCCTTCTAACTCTATGATTCTATGAGCCTGGAGAGCCGCTGCCAATTGGAGTAGACAATACCGCCCTGAGCCTGCTTGCGGGGAGGGCGGGGTATAAATTGAAACAATAAATAAATAAATACACCAAGGTTTCATGTGTTCACAATGACCCTGTGAGGAGGAGCAGGAAGAAGAAGAGGAGGAGGAGGAGATTGGATTTATACACTGCCCTTCACTTGGAGTCTCAGAGCAGCTCACAAACTCCTTTCCCTTCCCCTCCCCACAACAGACATCCTGGGAGGGAGGTGGGGCTGAAAGAGCTCGGACAGAAACTGCTCTTTTTCAAGGACAGCTCTTGTCAGAACTATGGCTTGCCCAAGGTTCAGCTGCAAGTGGAGGAGTGGGGAATCAAACCCGGTTCTCCCAGATTAGAGTCCGTGCACTTAACCACAACACCAAACTGGCTGAGAAAGTGTAACTGGCCCAAGGTCACCTAGCTTCCATGGCGTGAGTGGCCATTCGAACCTGGGTCTTTCAGATCTTAGTCCATCACTCTTAAGCGCTGTACCGCACTGGCTCTCCGCAGCTCCAGAAGCATGCACACATAAGCAGTCTATTTAATTGTGCAAGCTGTTCCACAATTAAGCCAATCGTGCATGAGATGGGCAGCAATGATTCCGAATGCCATTAATTGAGACTGCTGTTTGTGCTTTCGGAGGAAGATGGCGCACAATTAGACTAATCACGCATGTGACAGGTGACAGTCCATTGGATCCATGTGGCTGCTTGTGCAGTGGGCAACATACCGCGCGATTGCATATGGTAACATGCAGATATCGTGCAAAAATGAAGTATCCGCTCACATCATGTGTGGATAAAGTATCCCAGATCTGTGGCTCAGTGTCCTAGACATGCCGGAGAAGCGGGAACGCACATGAAAAGAGCAGGGCAGATTTCTCACAGCCCTCGTGACAACTTTGCCATAGAGAGATTTCTGAAAGCAATGAATCTGCAGGGAAGAATGAAACAGGTGGCGCGAAGAGGACAGAAAGGAGAAGCGCGTTGGCGGCCATCTTCCGCAACTTACCGTCAAGTTGTTTCGGAGATCGGCATTCAGCTAATGCGACCGTTAAGAAATGCAAATGTAGCAGAGGAAATCAGCATCGGAAAAAGTGACCTATAAAAGGAGTCGGGGAAAACATATGCCACCTATCTGCGGGAATTATTTCCCTCCTAAGACAAAGCACTTTTTAATGTCTTTTTAATTGGCAGTACTGGATAATTGGACAGGTGCCTTTTTGGAATGTTTGTTCCCCCCCCCCCTTTTTATTCTGGAGTGGAGGTGAAAAGCAGATTTTGGAAGGGACGTACAAAGTGCTTCCATTTATCTGGGGAAGACGTCTGACTCCGTGAACACTGGAATTTTGTGCAGAGTAAATGTACCCACCGATTGCATGCATGACTTCTGGGTCCGTGTGGTTTTTGTGATCTCAGATTGCACATCCCATAAATAATAGTGTGTGTGTGGGAAGGTTGTCCATTTCCCCTTTTATTATTTAAAAGAGAGGTAAATATATCCATCCACTTCTACAACAAAACCTAACAAAGCAATGTCACCCAATCTTTATTTTTTTTTAAAAAAAAATACTGAAATTAAGATAGAGGCTCTACAATACTCCTTACATTCATTCACATGCTCCCCTCCCCATAGGAATGTCAGGGAGAACTGATAAGCAGAACAAGCAGGCAGGGGTTACAAAAGCGAAAATAGCAGCATTAATAATATAGGGCATCGATATACAGTCATTGGTCATGGATCATGGTACAAAAGCAAGCATCGCTCGTCAGGCCAGGGTCCGAACCTGATAACTGTATTCTGTTTTTTAGGGTTTCCCACGGTCAAACTTAGGTGGGGGAGGGGTGCGGGAAATGCCCTCAAGTCTCAGCTGGTTTATGGGGACTCCGTCTAGGCTGATTTTGCACCCGTCTGTTTCCTGTGAGACAAAAATCGAGACCAAGTTTACGGCGAGACAGAGAATACTGGATATCTCAAGACAATGTGGCCTAAATATGACGGAGAAATGGCGAGTCCTCCTGGCTCCAGATTACAGAGTCATCCCTAAGCCTTACCTCTCCCGTTTATTAAATCAGGACTACAGAAGAACGTTTACATTAATGCATTGGGATGTGCTCCTGTCTGCAGTCCTGGAAGGAAAATTTAACAAGACTCCCTACGAAGAAAGGATATGCCCCTGTTGTGCGGACGGTATTGAGTTTGTAGAACATGTAATTTTTGATTATAAAGCATATAATAACACCCGCGAGTCTCTTCCTTTCCCTAAGACACTCGCGCTCTCTCGCAGGTAAATAATCTGCCTTTTAAGGAATTTGCTATCGGACAGCCAGGCAGAAGTTACTTATCGGGTGGCTAGGTTCGGATGGCTTGCCCGAAGAATTAGAAAATCTATAGCAGCTCGAAAAGACAACTAAGGTTTCATTTTATTAATTTTAACCATTCTGGTTTTATAATCAATCTTAAAAAACTTTGCTTCTATTTTAATGTGGTGATTTCTTTCTGTGTTACAAAATGTATAGGAGATTATGTGTTGGTCAATGACCGTGAATAAATTCATACAACACCGTGTACAGAGATACAAAACTAGAAAAGTACATTTATTTTGATGGAATATAAAGAATGTATATAATATCTTAAATACAATCAAATATTTTGTTTGTTTCTTTATTTGATTTATACCTCACCCTCCCCGCCGGTGGCTCAAGTGGTTAAGAAGTTGAACTGCAGGCTGGAAGGTCAGTAGTTCAGCAGTTCGAGACCCGAGTGCCGCATGACAGAGTGAGCTCCCGTCTCTGGTCCCAGCTCCTGCCAACCTAGCAGTTCGAACGCAAGAAATTGCAAGTAGATAAACAGGTACTGCTTCGGTGGGAAGATAACAGCATTCTGTGTGCCTTGGCATTTAGTCATGCTGGCCACATGACCACAGAAATTTCTTCGGACAGTGCTGGCTCTTCGGCTTGGAAATGGAGATGAGCACCGCAACCCTAGAGTCAGATTCGACTGGCTTTCAAACAAGGGAAACCTTTACCTTTACCTCCCCGCCGGAGCAGGTTCAGGGTGGCTTACCTAAAATGCCATAGTTAAAACAGCAATATAAGTAAAAGCTTACAAACACAACGTAAGGCTCTAGTGAACAATTCAAATGGCGATGGCGAAAGCAGGGTAGCATCAACATACTAGTAAATGCAGTCAGTATTTGATTTTAAAGTTGGCAAAGCTCGGGCTGTTGATGGTGGTATTGGGCACAGGGCCTTGGTGTGTTGGGTGCACCTCCTTAACTAAAGGCCTGGTGGAAGTAGGGCTGCCAAGGCCCCCAGGGGGGCAGCGAGTTGCCCACGCAAAGGGCCCCCAACCCACCGGTCCGGATCCAGCTGACGGGGGGAACCCCACCCCCAAAGTGCCCAGATTGGGCTGACACGTCCGGGGTGATGACGTTGCCCGGAAGTGATGTCATTGAGCTGGGGACGTTGCCAGGCGATGCTCTAGCAATCAGCCTGAAAACTCTATGGTAACAGGGCTCTTCAGATGTTCTTATGAAGGCCTCAGCCTCTGTGCCCTGTTGTTGGTCCTCCAGAGGAACTGGTTGGCCAGTGTGTGAGATGGGATGCTGGATGAGATGGACTGAGGTGGCAGGGCTCTTCAGATGTTCTGAAGAAGATGGGGTTGTCATTGTTGTGTATTGAACGGTGAATCAAGCCTATTCTTTCCTATGTTAAGCTTGATTCTGGAATGTGGATTCTAAGTTGTCGCATTCGTATTGGTCGGTTTCTGCAAAACCAGTGTAAATAGCCAATCACTGTGTGATAATGTATCAAAGCGCGAACAGTTGTGATTGAACCTTAACTCTGTAATTCTATTGGTCCTTAACATGTTATGGGTGTGGCTTTGACAGCCCGGGAGAGTTTAAAAGGAGCTGTGCTCCACTGTCTGTGTTGTGTGTTCCTGAGTTGGAGTTTGCTGTTGAATAAAGCTGAAATCACTTGTTGAGCTTACTTCGTTGTTGAGTCTCATACTTAACAGTCATGGTGAGCATGGGTTCACTTGCAGAGGAGTTAGTCATTCAGGAAAGGGGCCAGAGCTCAGTGGTAGAGCAGCCGCAGTGTATTCATTACAGGATTGGGATCTCCCTGCTCCTGCGTTCAAGGCCATCAACAAACATTCTTTTTCTAATACAGCATCTTTTTAAAAATACACAGTAGCAAACCAGTGTGGGGTGGAGTAGAGAGTCAGACTGGATTTGCCCATTCTGGCTGGAGAAATACCTGGAGATTTGGGGGGTGGGCCTGCAGGGAGTGGGGTCAAACTCCAACTATTTAATAACCTCAATCCCCATGTCTTCTCAGAAGGAATAGTCTTGTTCAGCTTCTGAAAAGAGGATTTTCCCAGTTATTTTCAGAAAGTTCACTCCAGAATGAAGTGGCCATGGGCAAAAAGACTCTGTGTTTTGATCTATTTTTTAAAAAAAATCTGCACTCTGGAGCCATTGTTCAGAAATAGATGTATTGATTTTTCCCTCATTAGCTTCCTTGGAAACTAGGCTGAAATTAGGTAAAGGTAAAGGTTCCCTTGCTCAAAAGCCAGTCGAATCCCACTCTAGGGCTGTGGTGCTCATCTCCGTTTCAAAGCCGAAGAGCCAGCGCTGTCCGAAGACGTTTCCGTGGTCATGTGGCCAGCATGACTAAACACCAAGGTGCACGGAACGCTGTTACCTTCCCACTGAAGTGATACCTATTTATCTACTTGCAATTTCTTGCTTTCGAACTGCTAGGTTGGCAGGAGCTGGAACTAGAGACAGGAGCTCACTCCGTCATGCGGCACTCTCGGGTCTCGAACTGCTGAGCTACCGGCCTTCCATAGCCTGCAGTTCAGCGTCTTAACCACTTGAGCCATCGCAGCTCCTAGGCTGAAATTAGGGGGCTAAAATTCTGTTTCCCCTGGGTATGTGGGGAGAGAGAAGACAGCGGGAAAAGGGGTGAAGAATACAAGTTCTCGTGGCCCTTTCTTACATGCCCAGGGAAATGCTGATCACCATGTTGGGGTCAGGAAGCCGTTTTCTCCAGGCCAGTTTGGCTGGATATCCTGGAAGGAGTTTTTTTGGTCATCTTCTGGGCATGGAACAGGCGTGTGCACTGGGGGTATTTGTGAATTTCCTGCATTGTGTGTGGGAGGTATTTGTGAATTTCCTGCATTGTGCCAGGGCTTGGACTAGATGACCCTGGAGGTCCCTTTCAACTCTATGATTCTATGAAAACTTAGGGAAGACCCTCGGAACTGTTTAGTGCGGTTCAGTCACTCCAAACACCCCCTGACTATTAGGGATGCGAAACTTCAGGTGGGGTCCTTCTGAATTACAAGCTCCACCCCCAAATCACGAGGAGTTTCCCAACCTGGAGTTGGCTTCAACCCTAGATCCCAAACATGTTGTCAAAGTCCTCTAATCCCACTATTATAGCATGTACAGAATGGTAGAAAACCTCAGTGTATTTGTGGCTGGGCTGCGGGCATGGGTTTCCGGTTTTCCGTCCCTTTGCTATATTTGATCTTAAAGGTCTGTGACTTCCTGACTTCAGTTTAACCTACAGCCAGAATGCTGGCGCCCGGCCTGCTGAGAGGCTGACAGGAGGCTGGAAGTCTGCATCAAGCCCCCAAGGTCTCTTGCCTCTTATAATCAACGTTTATTTAAGTTGGAGACACGGTTGTTAAATAAGGTTCTTCTAGGAGCGCCTTGGTCTTGGCAGCAAGATGGAGAAACCGACGATCGATAAACAGATGTTTCCCGGGAACCGACTAAATTCAGAAGTTGTCACTGATAGAATTAATTAGGACTGTTGGTCTCAAGTGCTGAACCGTGGTTTAATTTCGAAAATAATTTAGTCTACTTCAGATAAAAAGTAAAGGCAAAGGTTGCTCGAAAGACAGTCAAATCTGACTCTAGGGCTGCGGTGCTCATCTCGGTTTCCAAGCCGAAGAGCCAGCGCTGTCCAAAGACATTTCCGTGGTCATGTGGCCAGCATGACTAGACACCGAGGCACACAGAACGCTGTCACCTTCCTACCGAAGCGGTACCTATTTATCGACTTGCAATTTCTTGCTTTCAAACTGCGAGGTTGGCAGAAGCTGGGACCAGAGATGGGAGCTCACTCCGTCATGCGGCACTCAGGTCTCAAACTGCTGAACTACCAACTTTCTGGTCTTCAACTCAGCGTCTTAAACTTGAGCTTGCAGGAAACCAATCAATGAGTAGCAGATGTCATTGGCTTGCACAATTCAGGGAGCAAGTAAGGGAATTTATCGTAGACCTAGAAGTTCTACTTTTATTTATTTATTCATTTATAACCCACTCTTCTCTCCCAATGGGCACCCAAAGTGGCTTACATCAATCTCCTCTCCTCCGTTTTATCCCCACATCATCACAGTGAGGTAGGTTAGGTTGAGAGTGCGTGACCAGCCCAAGGTCACCCAGCAAGCTTCCAAGGCACGAGTGGGGACTGAAACCTGGGGCTTCCAGATCCTAGCGTGACACTTTAACCACTACACCTCACTGGCTCTACTTTGCTATCTGTGTTAGTGGAAGAGTGATGAACACATGGGATTCACTGCCACAGGAGGTGGTAGCACCTACAAACATGGACGGCTTCAGGAGAGAATTAGATAAATATATGAAGCAGAGGTCCATCAGTGGCTATTAGCCACAAGGTAGAGATAGGGACTCTGGGACAAGTGAGGCTCTGTATTCTTGGTGCTTGGGGGTGGGGTCAACAGTGGGAGGGCTTCTAGTGTCCTGGCCCCACTGGGGGACCTCCTGATGGCACCTGGTATTTTTGGCCACTGTGTGACACAGAGTGTTGGACTGGATGGGCCGTTGGCCTGATCCAACATTGGCTTCTCTTACGTTCTTATGTTCTTAAGATGAATGTGACCAAAAAAAAGAGGGAGAAAAACACAACCCTACATGAGAAAGGTGACCAAAAAAGTTGAGACAAACAGGGGGGAGTTCTAATGTACAAAATATCATATATAATTTGATTTTACATTCAAAAGTGCTAAGATATCATGTAAAAACCACAGCCCTTTGGTTCTGCATATGAGTACCCAGTTCTTATATAAAGACAAATGTCCAGTCATTTAAATACAGGCTAAAAGGTACCAATTGTATCCAGATACAAGAACCAGTACCAAATGTGTTTCAGCTAAAAGTCAAACTGAGCACTCCATACATTTAAAAATATATATACATAAAACTCATCATAGATAGAATGACCTTACTCACCCTGAGATGTTCGCCCGTGGAGTAAGTGGTGATAAATATTCCTGAGATGCAACATGGGCAACTCATCAAGATGTACAATATTTCGTATGCCCATGGATTTAGGCCCAGTCTGCGATGCTCAAAGCGCCAATGGAGTGCTCAGGTACAAATAGAGAAGAATCAGCTGATGCACCCAATACATCAAGACCCTGTGCCCAATACCACCACCGACAGCCTGAGCTTCGCTGATTTAAAATAAATTACCGGCTGCATTCACTAATATGTTGATGCTACCCTGTTCTCGCTATCGCCACTTAAATTGTTCACCAACACCTTATGTTGTTTTTAAGCTTTTAAGCTATTATTTATACTGTTGTTTTAGCTACTGCATTTTATGTAAGCTGACCTGGGCCTGCTCTGGTGGGGAGGGAGGGGTGCAAATCAAATCAAATCAAATCAAATAAATAAATAAATAAATAAAATATTTGTACCTGAGCACTTTGATTTGTACCTGAGCACCACTTAGTGCTAGTGGAAGCCCTGGTCCTGGAATGACTTATCTGCTTCTCGCCTTATTTCTTATTTACTTCTGATTTATTTACCCAGGGAGGAGTCAAAACAGCTTACAACATACATTCTCCTCTATTTTGTCTTATCCACTCCATGACCCTGCAAGGTAGGTTAGTCTGAAAAAGTCAGTGACTGGCCCAAGGTCACCCAGCAAAGCAGAGTGAGGATGTGAACCTGGGTCTCCAGGATTTGGGCCCATAGCCAGGATTTTTAAAGTCAGGGGGCATTTAAATTTCTTAGGGGGCACTGGCTAATCAAATTAATCCAGGGGAGAAGACCGTGATGCCCAGGGCTAGATGGGAAGTCAGGGGGCCTTGCCAGCAAGTCGGGGGGCCTAGCCCCGAGCTGCCCCACTGTAGCTACGGGCCTGCCAGGATACTAGTCTGACACTTTAATAGGGATGGGCATGAACTGGGAAATTGCAGTTTGGTTCGTGGTTCACGATATGCCCCGTTCGCAAACCATGGACCATCATGAATTTTTAGCTGCCTCATGAACTGGTTCAGTTTGTGAGGTTCATGAGGTGGTAGACCCACCCCCCCCCCATGTGCTAGAGACACCAAACTTGCAGGTGATTCCTGTTTGACTCCTATACCACCCCTCCAAGTTTGGTGAGTATGGGATTTACACAATCTGACTTATGCCCCCCATCAAAGAAGGTGCCCCTATGGAAGTGCTTTCTAGGAAAATGACCACATGCCATTTCCTGCGAGTTTGGTGTCTCTAGCTTGCTCAGGACTAATTCTCTACTCTCCTGGACCTCCTGGTCCTGTCTTTGTCAGAATGATAGCTGGCAGGCAGTCATCTTGACAGGTGCAGGTTCAGGAGGTTCAAGAGTGTAGAGAATTAGTCCTGTGCAAACGAGAGGCACTAAACTTGGAGGGCATGCAGAGGAGCATCTGGGGAAGGTCTGCTGTGAGTTCGATGTCTCTAGCTTGCACAGGATTAGTTTTCTATACTGCTGGACCTCCTGAACCTGTCTTTGTCAGAATGATAGCTGACAGGCAGTCATTTTGACAGGTGCAGGTTCAGGAGATTCAGGAGTGTAGAGAACTGGTCCTGTGCAAGCGAGAAACACCAATCTTGGAGGGCATGTAGAGAAGCATCCAGGGAAGGTCTGCTGTGAGTTTGATGCCTCTAGCTTGCACAGGATTAGTTCTCTACACTCTTGACCTTCCTGAACCTACGCCTGTCAAAATAACTGAGGTTCAGGAATCTTGTGCAAACCAGAGACATCTAAGTCACAGGGGACCTCCCCAGATGCTCCTCTACATGCCCTCCAAATCATTGCTTTGAAATTTTGTGAACATTTTGATTCAGCAGACACAGACTGTCTGGCAATGTTTCCACTCAGGAACTTGAACGAACCTCCACAAACAGCTTGGAAGAAGAAGAAAAAGACTTTGGATTTATACCCCCGCCCTTCACTGCCCAAAGGAGTCTCAGAGCGGCTTACAAACTCCTTTCCCTTTCCCTCCCCACAACAGACACCCTGTGAGGTAGGTGGGGCTGAGAGAACTTCTGACAGAAACTGTCCTTGAGAGAACAGCTGCGCCAGAGCTTGTGACTGACCCAAGGTCACGTCAGCAGGTGCAAGTGGAGGAGTGGGGAATCAAACCTGGTTCTCCCAGATAAGAGTCCGTACACTTAACCACTACACCAAGCTGGAACATTTGTGCTGGGTGACCTGCCATGAACTTGACCTTGGGAAGCATGAACCACCTAAAATTTGTCACAAACTTTTGCTTCTGAGTTGGTTTGTGCCCATCCCCACACTTTAACCGCTGGAGGAAAAGAAGTGTTGGGTTTTTTATACCCCACTTTTTTCTACCCAAAGGCATCTCAAAGCAGCTTACAATCGCCTTCCCTTCCTCTCCCCAAAAGAGGAACCTTGTGAGGTAGGTGGGGCTGAGAGAATTCTGAGAGAGAACCGTGACTGGCCCAAGGACACCCAGCAGGCTTCAAGTGGAAAGAGAAGAAGAGGAGTTGGTTCTCATTTCCTGTTTTTCTCTAATTTAAGGAGTCATAAGAACATAAGAGAAGCCCATGTTGAATCAGGCCAATGGCCCATCTAGTCCAACACTCTGTCACACAGTGGCCAAAAATACCAGGTGCCATCAGGAGGTCCAGCAGTGGGGCCAGGACACAAGAAGCCCTCCCACTGCTGCCCCCCCCAGCACCAAGAATAGAGTGCATCACCTGCCCCAGACTGAGAGCTCCCATCTATACCCTGTGGCTAATAGCCACTGATGGACTTCTGCTCCAGATGTTTATCTAATTCCCTCTTGAAACTGTCCATGCTTGCAGCTGCCACCACCTCCTGTGGCAGTGAATTCCATATGTTCATCACTCTTTGGGTCAAGAAGAATTTCCTTTTATCTGTCTCAAAGTGGCTGACAATCGCCTTCCCTTCCTCTCCCCAAAACAAGCACCTTGTGAGGTTGGTGGGGCTGAGAGAGTTCTGAGACAACTGTGATTGACCCAAGGTCACCCAGCAGGCTTCATGTGGAGGAGTGGGGAAACAAACCCGGTTCTCCAGATTAGAGTCCGCCGCTCTTAACCACAACACCACACTGGCTCTCATTACATGACACTGGCTGTAGGGTTGAGCTAGGTACAGGAGACATTATGCAACCAAGTGAATTATCCTCTGTCTAAAGATCAGAGATGTGAAGGCCTGGGGGGGGGGAGAATAGTATCAGGGGGAAGGCCAGGTTTTAACCCAGGGGTTTTTTGCCCAGGGACATTTTTTTTCCATTTGTCCAATACAAAAAATAGTATTTTTTTTTAAGCCGTGGGAAAAAAAACCTCCTGTGAACCAACCTTCCTTCCTTCCTCCCTCCCTCCTTCTCCCAGTATGTAGCATGAAAAAGTTTGAGAATGGCCTAATTGCCTTTAGAATGAAACTAAAGTTTTACTCAAAATACGTAGTATGAAATTCAATATATAAAATATTTTATAGCATTAGATTCTGGTTAATTCCTACACGTACTTTTGACATGTGTTTGTGTGTAAATTTCTGTCAAGTTGCAGCAGACTTATGGTGACCCCAGCGAGGGACTTTCAAGGCAAGTGAGAAGCAGATGCCTTCCTCTGCAGAGTCTTCCTTGGTGG